>JAHWFP010221407.1:32092-43999 GCA_023313725.1 Lithobius niger
GGGATGCACCAATGTGTTCAAATGCCGATTCCGATGTTGAAAAAACATCGGCCGATATCAGATTCCGATAACTTGTGGTCCGATGTTTAAAAAAGTAAAATGAAACTTAAGTTACATTTTTCATCGAGTCAAAAATAATTAAGAGGATTTCAGAAATAAAATTTCTGTAGGGTTAAAATTTAGCTCCCAGAAATTAGTTGTAAGTACATCCTTTACAAAATGATTTATAAATTTGTGGATTTCCGATGTTTTAGCATCTGCTGCCTAAAACCGATGCCGATGTTCCGATGACCGATGTAGCCAAAAATGGCCGATTTCCGATGTCCGATGCCAACATCGGCGCATCTCTAATATTTTTTATGAATTTTTTGAGCTTCAAGTAATCTGAATCAAACTAGTATGTCACTTGAAATGAAGAACTGGCTCAATTTTAAATAGTGACCATACTGGACAGAAGGCAGACAGTTTCACCCTTGTTTTGGCTCGTCAGTAGAGAATACTCTGTGAATGAGAGCAAAGGCAAGACCTTGCTGGTGGTAGTTAACACAAGCACAAACCCGGACTGGTTTCACAGTAGTCTAAAAAGTAGGCACGACTACTTGTATGGGCTCCATTCTACTGAATGTTAGGGCATGGCCAGTAAACTATCTGGTCCGATCTACAACGAATTAGAGGGGGTAGACAAAATGGACGCAACGACTGTCCATTTCTTGAGGTCTGTTCGGGTTGGCAAATTGCATCGGTGAATTTTTGTATGGAGAGTCGCGACATCTATTGGCATCTAGTGGCGGTTTTCAAAATAAAATTTATTAATTTTAATTTTACGTAGATTTGCGTGACATATTTTTATTATGTATTAAAGT
This sequence comes from Lithobius niger, assembly GCA_023313725.1. NCBI lineage: Eukaryota > Metazoa > Arthropoda > Chilopoda > Lithobiomorpha > Lithobiidae > Lithobius > Lithobius niger. The sequence goes on from JAHWFP010221407.1 coordinate 32,956, forward strand.
ATTTTTAAATAGTTTTTAAGTTGTCACTCTGCCACGGTTAAGCTATTTCTCTGCGCTTGAAAAAAAAAGCGACACGTTCGTGTATCCAGAAAGTGTTGCAAGGGAAGGAACGTTGGCATTTTTGTACAGACGGTGTCGCCCACGGTTGACAGAACGAGGCAACATAACGAATCATCGCATACGTATCATTTTCGGCGGCCATATTGCCTAACTCGGTCGCGTATGCTATTTTTCATCTACGATCCGGCCAGTACCGTAGAGAGCCCTGGCTAGGCACCCACATTTTGGCCTATTAATGGAAGTTGATCACTTTAACTGCGGCAAGAGCAAGCGGAAGGCGGGCGGGAAGTACTTTGTAATGGTGTTTCATTGGATCCCATTCGGAGAACTGCGATTCTCCTGCGAGAAGAAGTTCGCTGGTAGAATCTCCATTTCTACTTCACAGAATCCTCCCAAATGTGTTACAAAATGGGACAGATTAAGAAACAGCGCAAAACCTGTAATCTTCCGTCACATGCTGGGCGGAGGCGGCACCCACCAAATAGTCATATTTTACCGAAGCCCTAAACTACCCAAGGGCCTTAATGGTCTGCAGCAGCTGCCCCCTGATAAAGGTCCCACAGCAGAGTTCCAGAAACCAGCAATGAATACGTACCCTTACTGGCCAAAGCAGTCGCCTTACGAACCAAGCAGCCCCACGCCATGCTGGCATCACCAATACAGCTCGACGCACTCTATCATTCAACAATTTTTGTATGCAGCGGTTTACCAACAGACACGGGGAAAACAGGTACGGGAAAAAAAAGACTCCCAACTAACACTGAAGCGTCGACGACCTCTGCACCCGGTCACCGTCCACAAGCATCGAATCTGCGTAATTGGGCCGTCACCTCCGAAGTAAACAGATATACATCCAAGTCCCAAACCAGGCACAAATCTCTTGAAACACTGAAGGAAACAACATGACGTCAACGGTCCATAAATACATGGGACAGCCCATCCGTTGTCATATTCAGGCGTCCTGGCAGGAACACCACCTGTAGCACAACACCCAGCTACTGTCGCTTTACCTTAACTTGCGGACCGGGGCGTTTGGCACCTCGTACCCCCTTGTCTGTTCACATAATCAACGGCCACCACACTATACGAGAGGATTCTTACCAATTACCCCCGAAGCAATTCACAAAACACCTCCAACACCATAGTTAAGAGTAGGGATTGACCGGATACCGTTTTGCCGGATCCGGGTCGGTTCCGGATAATTTGATGTCAGTCCCGGGTCGGTTCCGGATCCGGTCCGGTACCGGATACAGGGTAATTTACACACAAAAACGAAATAAAGGCGTTTTATCTTTCCCCCCTTATAAGTTGCAGCTATGGTGTTGATTGTCGCTTTGTTTCACATTATTTTATTTCATTAAACACGTAGAAGTCTTACGCTATTATGAGTTCCAGAATAGTATAATTGCATGTAGGCTACAGAACTGTTTTTGCAATGTTGCTAAATTCTGCAAATTTTTTTTGAAACACGTCAAGCAAAGCACTCATTAGGTTAATCAGTCAGAAAACAGTTTTCTAGTTGAAGGATTTCTCATTGATTAGGCTACTGCTTCATTTCGAAAAATAATTAGCAAAATTTTGAAATATTTGTGAAACCAGTTATGTAGTCCTCTTATTTATTTTAGATTACAATTATTGAATTTTGGTCGCATTAAAACTAAATCAAAATCACAACAGGTCTGTTATTTACTGCTTTAAATTGCTTTCGTTCCGTTTTGTATTGCGTACAGTATAACAAAGACCGAAAGCAAAAAAAAAAGGAACGAAACCAACATAAGAAAAAGCTGTATTTTTTTTCATTTTATGAACAAAACTGTCTCGACTCTTGCAACATGGAAGTCATCTTTGGTTTATCATGCCATTATTTCTTGCTAGTTTTTGATGTCGTCATTAAACCGTCTTACTTTTCGAATTTAACCCCTTGGCGTCCAAACCACGATTTATCGTCACTTTATAACAATTTCTAAAACTCCCGACGCACTCTCGATTCAAAGCGCCGTTTGCATAGAAAAACCGCCATTGCATACAATGGAGGTGTAGCCTAATTCCAACCGAATTAGGTACTTTGGCACTCCTATTTTGGATTCATTTAATTTAATATCATCTTTTAATTATCTTAATTGATGTTTTTGTTGGCCGTATCGTCAAAATTGACGTGAAATTGCTTTTGTTTGCTAAAACTAAACCTTGGTTCAAGCTGTCGTAACTCAACAACGAAACAAACGGCCGCCATCTTGGTCGCGTTGGAAAGCTGGGATTCCCCCGATTGGCACGTGTATAGCACGTGATCACTATCGGTACGGGAGCCAGTCGCAAGTGACGTCACGCGAAGCGAGTCAAGGTCACAGCCATTGAAGCTAGCACGTGCGCGTCTATTGGCGGACAGCCGGCAGGGAGTGGGAGCACGATGGCGGCCTTAAACTGATCGCTATCACCGATAGCGAATATAAATTAGGAATAAAACAACTTAAAACAACTTTAAACTACTTTTACGGTAATAAAACCTTTAAAAAAAGGATTTCGGAAGCTGTAAACAACGCTGTAATGGAGGAATAACCAGAGGACCATCGTTTCAAAGTATCCCATGTACTGCAACGGAAGATGAATATTTTCGTAACCGCATTTACGTAGTCGAACTTCAACTTTTTTTTTTTAGTTATGAAAACCTAATATGATTATCCCAAGTATATTTTTATGCTCCAATTTACACTGTAATTATTACATCTGCAATTTTTTATACCCGTAGATCGCGTAGTTATTTTACGTCGATTTATTTTACCGAGGCATGCAACATGTTTACGGCGACACGTTTTGGTTGTGTTGCAACCGGTATCCAGCTCAATATAATGGCCGGATCCGGATCTTGCCGGATACTGCATTATCCGGCACCGGATCCGGATATATCCGGACTCGGTCGATCCCTAGTTAAGAGCTGTTTAACACTGATACGCGATGCTGCCTCTTCCGGCAGTCATCTACCTTAAGACTCTTAAATCTTCCGCAGATGCTCCCCAGTCAATGTCAGATGCATCTGCTGCCACCGTCACTATCACCTCCAAAGAAAACCAAGACGTCCCCACCATAGAAAGCCTTAACACTTGGGACCACCTGAACCAAGTCTTCGCATGCTCCCGGCGAAAGCCTTCCAGCATCTACACCTGATAGTCTAAGTCAATAGATCGTGATGCCACCAGCGCGTGTGCGACATAGCGTCTACCGCTGAGCACATTAAGCTTTCAGCCAGAATCAATATATGCTGTACCACTCGAATTGTTACTGGGTCACGCCGTAAGGTTTCCACCAACCGCAGCATGCGTGCATTCTTTTCTCGTAGCAATACCAAACGAGCCACAAATCCATGACTAAAAACCACTAATAATGCGAGGGCACCAGCACGCTCTTTTTGTAATGGACGAAAAGCCTAAGCTTGTGCAATGTCTCCAAAGGCCAACGGGCGTCCCAACGAACTCTAATTTCGGACTGCAACTACACCCCAAAATCATCAAGATAAACAAACACCAACACTCCCTGAAGTCGTAAAAACGACACACACTTATAAAAATTCCGGGGACCGACCCCAATCCATATGGCATGACACAAATCTGGTACACAAACCCGTGCCAAGCAATCTGCATGCCTCTCTGTTAGTAGGTACCGCATAACAAGCGTGGGAAAGATCGATTTTGGCCATCCACCAACCTGGCCACAAGTGTTCCACCACAACTTTTAATGTGCCCAACGAACATCGTCGCACAGAAACATGTGTATTTACTATTTAAGGCCTAATATACAAATCGATTAGGCACTGAGAATATCAGAGACACAAACCAAAACAATCCATTTTTTACTCGCTGCATCATGCCCGCATCAGCACCTCACGTGGCTTTGGTGCCTAACGTTTTCGTCATCCAATAACTGCGGCCGTGCCCAGACCGCACCAATGGGAGGTGTTCCTCCCAAAATCAAATTCAGGGGTCGAAATATTCGGATGCACAGGGGCAAATTGCACTCCAAAATCGCACTTTGCACTCCAGAAGCAACTCTTGGAGTGCAAAATTGCACACCAAAGTTGAATTTTTCATAACTTTTGAACCGCACAAGCTACAGACTTGCAGTTTGCGGCATTTTAAACAGCTTGGAATTAGATTTCCTGTTACAGTAAAACCTCTTTAATACGAACTTTAAGGGGACTGCTAAAAATGTTCTTATTAACCGTAGTTCTTATTAAACGGACGAGAGAAATTGGACTGCAACTTAAAAAAAAACCGGTATACGGTATTTTCTTTTCATTCGTCCTTGACCTTCGTGTTTGCGCAAACGGACAAAACTCTTATCACTTTCCAAGATGGAGTCAACTAGTGATTGATGTTTTGCGTGAAACAAAATGAAATTCAAGGGGGAGGAAAAAGAAACCATTACGAACAGCAAATTTGTAAAAATAAGCTAGAATTGTAAATATTTGTTCGTCTTATCCGTACTTTCATATTAACAGAGTTCGTTATAGCCGTATATATTTAGTGCTGACTGAGTAGCTGACCAACCAAAATCTTGAAAAAAGTTCTTATTAAGCGGGAATTCTTATTATCCGAGTTCTTATTAACGAGGTTATACTGTACACCATTCCTTCCAAAGAAGTTAAACTCCATTTTTTACTACAGTTGGTTAAACTGTGTGTATAGGTTTTTCAGTTGAACAGTGAAGTTTAGTGAGTTTTAAGCAAAGTGCAGGAAAACAGTACATATTATTGAGATGCAAAATGTTAGAATTTTCAATGGCTAGAAAATAGGAGACCACAGTGTTGGTTTACAATTGGATTTTGCACTCCAAAGACTTTTTTGCACCTCAGTAACAGATTTGGTGTGCAAATTTGCTCCTGGTTCAAAATTTGGAAATTCGACCCCTGCAAATTCGCTCCCGAAATTGTTTAAAACACACCTGGGGGGAACGCACCAATAGCCGACCACTTGGCCTCCCGGTTTTTGAAACTGCCTGCAGGCCACATTCTCACACACATACTGGGTTCCGTCACCTGGCCCGCACATATCGCCTCCAGAATGTTTTTGGTGAAATAAAGATTCACATGAAATTATCGATATACAGTATAACCTCGTTAATAAGAACTCTGATAACAAGAATTCACGCTTAATAAGAACTTTTTTCAAGATTTTGATTGGTCAGCTACTCAGTCAGCACTAAATATATACGGCTATAACAAATGCTTGTTAATATGAACATACGGATAAGATGAACAAATATTTACAATTCCAGCTTATTTTTACTAATTTGCTGTTCGTAACGGTTTCTTTTCCCTCCCTCTTGAATTTCGTTTCGTTTCGCACAAAACATCGATCGCGATTCGACTCCATTTTGGGGAAATGATAAGAGTATCGTCCGTTTGCGCAAGCACAAAGGTGAAGGCCGAATGAAAAGAAAATACTGTACCATATACCGGTAGGCACCGTAGGCTACATTATTTTAAAGTTGCAATCCAATTTCTCTCGTCGGTTTAATAAGAACTACGGTTAATAAGAACATTTTTAGCAGTCCCCTTAAAGTTCGTATTAAAGAGGTTTTACTGTATATATATACATCTCGTATTTAGTCACGATAAACGACATTCTGCTAGGTTCATATCAATCTCACCGAATTGTACTTTTCAACTTGTGCCGTAACTTCACACAACATCACACACAGCAAGACACTTTTCCCACTTTTCAGTACACGACTTTCCGTGACATTCACCAAAATTCCTTCAGAATTTTCCTTCACATCACATAAGTTTTCACCTGAACGTATTCCTGCAGCCTCACAGACTTCCAACCAAAACCCTACTGTTTTTTTCTTCCATATTCACATTGCTACACATTGCCGCCATTTTCTCAACCTCGGTTCGACAGAATAGCCTCGCCGCCGAGTCTCAAACCACTTAACACCAACCAAAACGCCCTTGACGGTAGCGTCAACACCAATCAATTAATAAAAAAGGCGCTCCTCCACAACAACCATCAGAAAGAACTTCGCACAAAAAACCATTTACAGAAAAATGTAGTTACAAAATTGAACGAAAATTGTGACACCAGTAAGTCACAATCGGTCTTGCTAGCGGCAAGAAAAAAAGAGATGAGACGCGAGCGAGTCACAGGGGAGTGGAGTGGGGAGCGGTAGTGATAAGATTTTTGAATGGATTACCATGCTAAAGGGTAAAACGACGTAGTTTCAAGGCGCTGTGTAGTAGGGAAGGAATGCCATTTTGTAAAACAGTCAGAAGGATTCTACAAAGTAAAAATGAAAATGCCTCCCATTAAATTAAATTTCTTGTGACATTAACACATAAAATATTAGGTTATATTCTGCAATACATTGCAAAATTTCAGCGTGGCATGCTAGGTTATAGTGTGTTAACAATTTGTTTTATCTACCACCTTTTCAGTTTTCAGCTACTTCAACTTTCAGAAACCGTTAGAACTCTGGATGAGTTGGATGGGGTGCGGACTTGTATCAACACGGAGTCACGTTAATTCAGTGTGTTTGTTAAATACTAATCCACGTATGAGAGCCGGAATTACACTACTCTGGTTTCTTAATTTGCTTTAAAAGTGTTTGAAGTACGTAATCCAGAATTGTGGTAACACGGAGTTACCCTAACTCTTGTCAATTTGACAATAATATGGTTGCGGTTTCTGATGTTATATGTATAGCCGCAGCAAGCGCGGCAGGGATGTTATTTATGGTAATTCCGGTTCCCTTGCAGGCATCTGTATTTCAGAAAATCAAGAGTTACGGTAACTCCGTGTTAACACAATTCCGGATTATTTTAAAGAAAATTAAGAATCCGGAGTTACTGTAATTCCGGGTCCCACACACGGGTCAGCATTAGAAAAATCCCAGAATTAACAGGACTCTGCGTCGATACAATTCCGGCACCCCGAGTGGGAGTAAAGACACAAATGTATCAAAATTACCTGTAATCGGAGCGATGCAGCCTGATTTTCTAATTCTTGAATGGTTGTGTTAGTTTTATCTCTGTATTCTTGAAAACCCTGCAAGCGATAATGCAGTTTTAATTAGGTGGTCATTAACACTGCAATTTGCTAGGATTTTTGTCATGAACTGTATATACCTGAACATTTTCCAGCAATACCTAATAATGGTAAATCAGAATACAGTACAATACAAACTGATTAATTAACAGAAATTATCACAAAATCAGTTATGTAATACACAGGGGTGTGCGATACCAGGTTTTTCAATTCGATACCAATACCAATACTTTATTAATCCGAGTATCGGTATCGCGATACTTTCTCGATACCGATACTTTTCTCGATACCGATACCTTTTTTAAGAAAGAAGTAGGAATAGACAAAGTCAAATGATTTCATTTGTAGCGTCCTTTAGGCTATTCCTTCATTACAATTACTGTTCAGACAGAAATATTTCAGATGACAATAACATTCAGCTGAACTTCTTTGTTACGTTAAAAAATTAACCTTAAAAGTTTGCATAAAGGCCTATTAGTATTAATGAAAAAATTCGTAATTGTAATTAGTGTAGTACAGACAACTGTTCAGCATGGAAATTTAAAAATAAACTCTGACTAGGCTACATGGAATTTACTTACAATTATTTTTATGTATTTCATATTACAAATAAAGCAATACAGAACAAATTACATATTATAGCAAGAAAGCATCAAATGGATTTTTTTTTTTTTTTTACTTGCGTGCTTGTTTAATTTGATTGGCTTTCTGGCTTCACTATGCGTATTTTTTAAGTATACATTTTATAAAATCATATTAAGTTTATGTATGAAAATATATTTAAATTTAATATTTGTAATTTAATAACACAAACATATCAAGTTTAATAAAAAAAATCAATTTAAGTTTAAAAGATAGTTGCATAGGATTGTTGCTGCCAGGATGCATGCCTAATGCTTAGTGATGCTAAAATGCCTAAAGATCTTTGCTTTCCGAAAATAAAAAAAAAAATTTATGTATACAAATATAAATAAATTTTTTTTTTAATTTATAATTTAACAAAAAATATTCAGTTTAATTAAAAAAAAATTTCAATTAAGTTTAACAAATTAGTTACTTTTATTTTTACGGAAAATACCCATCATGCATTGCACTCTTCAATTTCAAGATGGCTGCTCATGTTCAAGTTGGAGTAAAACGCTGGTGAACAACAGAGACCAGCAACGTTGTAATAATAAAGTCTTAGCTTCCATAAACAGTCAGCAATCAACTGTAACGTATTCTTTTTACATTAATCAACGTTCTTCTTGGGATTATATGATTTATTTGGTGTGGATTGCACTCAAGAGAATCAATAGGTAGGTGGCCCATTAAAACGTGCGAAACCCAAGGTGAAACGGCTGCTGCCACTAAACGTTAGGCCTATCATTGACAAATCTACAACGATGTGCAACGATCTACAACGATGTAAACTCTTGAAATTAATTTTCTGTGCTAAAACCTCTTCGATATTCTGTTAATACTGCAATATTTTTTAAACTAATAATACTTTTTCGATACCTTCGATACGAAAATCGATATCAAGTTTGGATTCCGATACCCGATACCAAGACAGTATCGGAAAAAGTATCGAATTCGATAGTATCGCACACCCCTGGTAATACAAAGAGAACTTCTTTGAAATTTAAAGGGTTTTTTCATACTAAGTAGCAGACAAGTTTAGATTTGCATGTTAAGCTTGAGCATAAGGGGGGGGGGGATCCTCAATGCAGACAACCCACACACAGAACAAAGATTGTTTAAAATCAATGTGGGTGGCTTTTGGCTGGCCACAAAGTTTCAGTAATAGTTTTCTCCTAGGAATCTTGTCATCTCTCAAACGCTTGAGCAGGTACACTACGCAAATTGCTGCTTCTCCGTATAGTGTTTTCAAGGTCGTTTACCTCTTTAATTTTTACCTTTTGTGGGGCAATAACTGTTAAACCCTGATGAATATGAAACGTCCTCTCTGTACTTCTCTACAGATTACATCATGTTCACTATCAAAACGTTTGCACAATGGTATTCTTGCACCCCGTGTAAAATTTTCTTATTTTTTTAACCAGTGTTATGTGCTACGCTACTCCATGCATTTCTTCCCTTTCGTACCTCCACCTTAACGATTTTTACATGTGTGCTCTCACCTGGGATCCATTGTTCAGCTGAGTCTGCAAGCGCTGAGCCAATTCCTTCATCTGCACAAGCTCACTATCTTTCAATGCCTGCATCTCTTCAAACGATTTTCTATTCAACACACAATAATATCACACGTTATTTCTTTAAATAAAACTAATGAGCTGCAATTATACAGCAGATGATTCTCACCCAGACTAACAGTAACACCAATGCCGATTTGAAGTCACTTTTTTTTCCATACAAAGTTTGTTTACAATAATGATTTTTTTTTAATTTTGGGCACCGTAACAAATTTGTAAGGTTCATTTTAGGTTAGATTTTAATTTTTGCTAACTAATTAAGAAACTGTTGGAGCTACTGACTCGGAAAAAAACCGATTCGAATGGTGTATTCAGACTGCAAAATTGGCAAAATTTGGCTGATTTATAGATTTAGACGTGAATATAAGATTCAATTTTAATGGAACAAATTCGAAAAAATAAATACATTCTTAATACTGGTATATTTGTGCCAGTATGGTATTTGACTGGTAATGCGAGCCAAACAGACCCAATACGATAGCACATTATCGTCTGGGTTAGCGGATACCAGTGCCGTGTTGGTACTGAATAGCCTTACTGAATACTGATAGCCCTTTGTAAATACAGAAAAGTACAAGTGTGCCAAACACTCTTCCTGCAGATATTCAGTAGTGCTCAACCTGGTTACTTCCAAATAACTAATACTCAGTTAAAACAAAAAAATTTAAATTTGTAAACAATTACGGCTTTGCTAGTATAGATTATTGGTAGATTGTATCGCTAAAGAGTTTGACATGATTGGAATCGGTCTGGTATTGGTTATAGCGGGGAAAACCTTATCCATACAGTATACACCCTTACTTGTTTTCTTCATATAAAGCCTCTTTTTCTGTCTGCAGCTGTACCAAGCTGTACGAATGGAAAATGACACCATGAATACATGAGTTAACATGCTTTCATTTCTGTTAAAGAGCTAATTTTCTGTACCTTTCTTGCTTCTTGGACAATTTCTCCTTCAACTTTTCTACCTCCTCTTGCAGATTGGCAGACATGTTTTGTTGAGATGATTTCAAAGTGTCAAGTTGCTGTTTTAGTAATTGCTTTTCCTCTTTTTCAGTTTCGTATAATATCTTAAGCTCTACATAATAAAAAAAAATAACATGCCCTTAAATATTTTGCTTGACTTCTTTAGAAAACAGTTGCTACGACAAACCTCAAATTTTCTAAAGCAATGTAGAACTATAAACTGACTCAAACCTTCAAAGTCTTTTAATTCTTTTTCCAAAGTCTCAACTCTGTTTTCTGCTTGCTGGAAGAGCTCAATCATGGAACTGTTGTGTGGCTTGTGAAAACTCACTTCCATACTACCAACTTCCACCATTCCAGACTCGTCTTCGGGAGACTGCTGCAGACACCTAAGGCGTAATATATTGTGGCATTGTCAAGATTTACTCCTGTCTCTCGGAGAAAAAATTAACACACACACACCCCTAAACACAAAAAGATTGACTGCTGCCTATTGCATGAAGATTTAACTCTCTTTAAAAGCAAGGATTTTCACATTTTATACATTCACCCCTCCCCCCCACCCCCCGGATTTCCCTGTAAATAGATGATTCTACTTCTTCCATACTCCACCAGTATGTTTTCTTCTATGCTCACCGGTATGTTTTTGTGACCAGCTATATAATCCGTGAAGCTGTATTGTGTAGATGGGCCAACAACCTGCTTATTTTACAATATTTATTGACTCACATTACTTTATGCTGCATGAAAAATTTCAAGAATGTTTTAACAACAGTTCACAGT
>JAHWFP010221408.1:6691-27816 GCA_023313725.1 Lithobius niger
GGCGAACACAGGTCTTATAAGCAGAGATCATAATCGAGATATGTTTAGAAGTAAAACAGCTTTTGATCATAGCTGCTTTATACTGAACTAACCGAGATACAAAATTGCAACTTGGACTGAATTTTAAGATCGTCTGATGTGAACCACACTCCTCTAAGTCTTTTATTTGGGTAACTTACGATGTGCCACTTAGAATGTACGGCAAATGTTTGTTTGTTCTACCAATATGGAAAGCTAAATTTAGTTGCAGAAATCGGTAACTGCCAATCTTTAGACTAGGTAAAAAGCGAGGATAATGCTGCAGAAAGCCTAATGTAGTCTGAAGGATCAATGGAGGGACCATGTAATTTTACGTCATCGGCAAACCTTTTTAGGAAGGTAGAACAAGTTAAATAATTTAAGTACAACACAAATAACAGGGGTCCTAAAATAGACCCTTGTGGGACTCTCCACTAGTAACTGGCAGTTCACCGACAGTGTGGTGCCCACAACCACCTTCTGCGAATACCTAGTTAAGAACTCTTCAATCCAAGAAACAAGCCTGTTAGCAAAACCATAATTCCTTAGTTTTACAATTATTTTAGTATGGGTAACAGACACGAACGCTTTGGCAAAATCTACAAGGAGGACATTATTGGGATGCCGTTGTCAGTGTTCTTTGTCCACTCCTCGAGAACTTCAAGTAATTGCAAAACAGCTGACCTACTTGGAAGAAAAGCCCTACTGATCCTTGAGCATTATGTTATTATCGTTAATGAAAAGCAACATGTTCTGCCTAATAATTCTTTCCATAATCTTACAGGGAATGGCTGTAAGGGCAATTGGGCGATAGTTGGAAGGGTTTGAGGCGTCACCCTTTTTAAAAATAGGTGTTACTCTGGCGGTCTTCCAACATGATGGAAGCTCACAAGCAACAAATGACCTAGAAAAGATATACGCCAAGAAACCATAGATTTTGTTGGCAATCTCCTTGTAGAAATTTGAAGAGTATCCATCAGGCCCTATAGCCCAAATTGGCTTAAAGGAGTTTAAAATACGTCGTAGATTAGAGGGTGAAAAGTTTATCTCTGGCTTGGTAAATTGGTATACTCTTCGGGAAGAGGTGGCTTAAAGGAGTTTAAAATACGTCGTAGATTAGAGGGTGAAAAGTTTATCTCTGGCTTAGTAAACTGGTATACCCTTCGGGAAGAGGTGGTACAATGCCATTGTCAGCAATACAATTATTGTTAGTAAAAAATACTAAACCTATTGCCTTTAGTGATACCACCAGACAAAAATTTATTTCCCACCTTAAGCGGGGGTATTGATAGCTTGCTTCCCAGCTTAGTTTTCATAAATTTATAAAGGACAGTTAGATTACCCTGTTTGGTAACTTCACACTCAGCTGCTTCAGTTAAGGCATTTACTTCAGTAGTGTATGCTTTACTACATGCAATATAGCTGAGTCTATCCTCAGTCGGCTACTTGATTAGAATGCGCCAACATTTTAATTTCTTACGACATAATTTTCATAAGACACAAGACACCTTAGAAGAAGTGGAGTAACAGAAGGAAGTCTGGTTTAAAATTACTCCCTCGTTAATCTTTGCAAGGAACAAGTCCCAAATAATGCCTATGTTATCCTCATTAAGTAATAATGGCCAATTAGGAAGTTGCGTAACCCGGAAAAGTTTATTCGCCTATTTTTAACTGGAAAAACTTGACAAATCAGTATAAGAGGGGTCGTTTAAACGAGCAGAGACCATGGAATGATCGCTAGAGCCAAAAAATGGTCAAGGATATCGACATCGAAAACGGCACGGTCACCATCAGTGAATATGAGGTCAAGAATATTATTACATCTAGTAGGCTTAGTGACCAACTGGCTTAAACCCAGCTCCGTAACTTGATCTAAAAAAATCTCCTGAGTAATGCAGAAGCCATCCAAGCGCTCTAATTTATTTTGGATTGGTTGAAATTGCCTAAAATAATGTTAGACCCGGTGTAACTTAAACCAGTTTTAAAATAGTCGCACATGGAACTGATCTGGCCCTCGTCGTAGTCATCCGGAATGTACCCAAGAAGAACATTAAAGTTATAATCATCAAGGATAAGTAAGGCACATTGCTTCGATGCCAGTATCGACATTCATTGCATCAAGAATTTATAGGGTTAGGGAGTTGAGGAAGAGAATTTGTGAGTGAGACCCCCTACTGACACGTTTTAGATTCTTTCATATTAGTTCCGTCTAAGTTTATAGAGGGCGCCATGAGTTTTATGAGGGAATTTCTACTCAGTTTTCAGCCTAAAATTAAACTAAACTAAACGTAACTAGCTGGTATTTAATTATTATTTAGTTTTTAGCTTAGTTGTAATTTAGTTTACTTTAGATTTGGGCTGAAAAATGAGCAAAAGTTAAACAGATAGAACGTGTGGCACCCTCTGAAAACTCGGACGGAACTAATAGGAATGAAGGTAAAACGTTTCAATAGGGACTTTTTAGAGTTACAAATTCTCCTCCCAAACCCTATAAATTCTTGATTGCATGGATATTTATATCACGTTTAAATACAATTACACCTAGCATCTGAATCCTGCCTAACAACGTCAAAATTTGGATTGCCCGAAAGCATACCATTAGAAACAGAGCCGTGCAACCAAGTCTCCACAACGAATACAAGATCAAAATTGCAACTAAGTAGCAATACCTTAAATTCTGATAATTTTTTCACAAGGCTGCGTGCATTTATAAAAATCAATCGAAGACTAATGTTTAGTGGGAGTAACACTAGAAACAACTGGTGCAGAAGCAATGGAACCAGTATAGTCCATGTTAAGCATGTGTTCAATGGATGAAGGGCAAACATTATGTTCATTACAGTACACTAGTTTCCCAACCTATTGTTACTGAGGTTGAGTTTACCATAATGGAATGTAACATTAACCAAGCACTGTTTACCTAATGCAGTCAATGCAACTCGTCAGCTGATAATGTAAGTGGGTTAGTAATCACCTGATTCCACATGGAAATGAATCGTGCTCCAATAGTTGTGCATACAGTCTTCGCACCTAAATTGCAGGAAATATTTCTTTGCTGTTCGTGTGGTTCCTGTCTGGAATTTGCTCAGTAAAGAAACTGTTGCGGCAAACTCGGTTGCCTCTTTCATAAGACTTATTAAGTAACACTGACTTGAATAGGTTCTTCCTTAGATAATTACTGAACTTTTTTAATTAATTTGGGAGTGGAATTAGTCGCTCCAGCCCTTCCACCTACCTGAACATCGCTAATAGTGCGAGTGGTCAAATCCAATATTGTATTACGCACATTGCCATTATATGGCCATTACATTTGACAAGGAAAGGATTTACATCAGGTTTCGAGCCAGGGCTCCTTCGGGGAAACAGACCTATCACACTAATGGACGCTGCTGGTATGTAGGACCTTATTCAGAAGAACACAATTTCCCTAGTCTAGTAGCAATACCAGGACCAGTATCAAGGTTAACATTGTTTGATCCCTAACGTAGGATAATATGTGAATAATCACTGATGGAACTTAGTATTTTTGGAACGCAACCAGTGGTAATATGTTCGATTGTCACACCAGGAAATGTCAAGGTAATTGAGTGGCTACCAGACCTAATGGGAGCACGAGGATGCCTCACATGAGAATCCCCCAAAATCAAAGTACGACCGGAGATGGTTGACTTTCCGGCACAACGATATGTGGTCACTTGATTATTGACTGTTCCTGCGAAGGAACCCGCATTTTGAAGATTGAGCCACTCACAGGATTCCTGAGTACCAGTTCTCTCATAAATTCGTGATTTGACTGAGAAAATGGACGGGATGGTTTTGATGAGCCTCCAGACACGTTGTTCTTAGAATCGCTAACAGAGGCCACAAGGTAGTCAATATGGGCACAGACTACTTTTAAGTTCCGCTCAGCAGCGGTGATGGCTGCTTTCTCATAGTCCGTGTCCATAGCCTCAGGACCAGTTGTTACCTAAAAAAATTGAAGATCTTTCAGTTCTGGGAGAGGCAGTATGCATGTCCTTGTTTGCGGTTACCACCCAGTTGATTTACGAAGAACGGTTGTTTACCACAATATCCCCACAATATCCCCTTGCTGTGTTTTAACACACAAGGTAAAGCAGCATTTAACAAGATTTCCACCTTCAACTCATACTCGTTAAATTTCTTCTCAATCTATCCCGAGATGGAGATTTGGAAAGGTAAGAGAATTTATTTCCCGTATGGCTTTAGAGATATGGTCTATAGTAATAGCAATTTGTCCCGATTGCTGCAATATGGGATTTTCTAACTTGGTTTCCAGTGAAGACAAAGTGTTCTCCATCACATCCTTGAAAAAATAATTTAAAGTGAATATTGTTTCTCTTAAAATATCAAAACGTTTGATATATTGTGGGAAATTTGATACAAGATGGGTCTAAGGAACATCAGTATTTTATAGAAAATTTTTAGCCTAACGTGTCCTTTTCGTTAAAAACGAGGCACGTTTTCCTTACAACTAACTAGTGCTAACTTGCCGGTGCGGAGCGCTACTTGCTAAATTTGGCTACAGCACTAATCTTGGCTACAAGAAATCATCTGCAGACAGTCTCAACAAGCATACAAAAATCGCATTTTTGGGGGAGGATTCGCATTATTTTGCGACCGTGAGTGGGGTGGGGGTCCTCAAAAATTTGATGGTCACATTTTCATTTCCTCCGGTCCCTCCTTCCCCGGTAAATGACTGGTCCCTTATTTCTAGTTTATGATTTTTACTAACGACTTATACCCGATAAGGGGCCGTCCAGTATTACGTCACGCTTTTCTGCCTATTTTGAAACGCCCACCCACTCCTTTGTCATAAATGTCACAATATTGATAACTACGTCATAATTACGTCACACTTCTGCAATCACCCCCCCCCCCCACAAACCCCCCAATGTAAAACTTTCAACGTACTTTACGTTTGCTTACACTTAAATTCATTGTATTTTTTCAAATGTCTCAAGATTCCACGGGTTTAAGTCTTAGAGTTTTTCAATTTGTATAAATGGAATTGCATGTTCACTATGGTTTTCCAAAATAATACGCCAAAAGATTAAGGTATGTGAACACCAAAACGTGATGCAAGATTGTGACGTCACATTTTGGAAACACCTCCCCAACCCTGTATCATAATTATCATAATAAATCGACCACTGCCCCCCCCCCGTAGGTGTGACGTAATTATGGACGACCCCATAAAAGTGCAGTGAGGCTCAGAATTGAGCCGTAAGAGCATTAGTTTGTTTCAGCTGAAATAAGTGTCCAAGAAATGTATAAGAAAAGTACCGCAAATATACCTCTAATACATGTGGCTTCGTCCGGTAGAGCGCCAACATACTACTGTAGTACTGTTGTTGTCCAACAAAAGGAACGATATTTCGTAGGTCAAGAAGCGCCAATACGCTTCTTTCCGGGTTACAAAAACTCACCTCCGGTTCAGCCCAAAAGCAAACACTGAAGGCGGCCATGGCCATGCTGCGCGAAGTGACGTCATCACGAGGAGTCCGACAAGCGTGTAAATCATGACACCGTATAATTTACGGGGGTAATTCATTGGTAAATCAATAAATCAGTAAATCACTGATAAATCAGGAAATCAAGGGTAAATCACTGTAAATCGTGTAAATCAGTAAATCATTATAAAATCAGGATATCATTGTACATCAGTAAGTCAATGTAAATCAGCAAATCACTATAAATCAAAAATAAATCAGTAAATCAAGCACACTAGTCAAGCCTTTGTCGGACCCCACGTGTCATCATCTCAGCCACAGAAGCAAAGTGACGTCATTAACCCGAACGCGTCAATAAAATGCGACTTGTGGTTTGCTGAAGAAACGGCAAACTAATAACAAAAAAACCCTGAATTTCCCACTGATTTAGTTTGCGTTTTTTACTAACGTAAATGCGTTTTTCATTGCTCTGTTATCATTTTGTTGTTGTTATTAGCAAACGATAAAAAATGTACATACATGTACACACACAGATGAAACGTCACTGTTAAAGGTACATACCTCCCAGCGCCATTTTTCTCGATCCTCCACATCAAGTACGGCCCCAAAGGTCTATTTACTTACCGTTAGTCTTTCCCTTGCTAAAAATCCGTTTCAAAATGTGGCGTCTAGGAGATTTTTTGTTTAATATTGGGGAACTTTGTTTGCGTTCTGCAAGAACGAATATGATCATTTGCGCGCCTACAATGACCTTGAAGTTTTATCTGTGTGACCGCAGTAGCCAACTGAGACAATACCTGCATTCTTCGCTACGAGGAATGAAGCAACTGTCTCAGTTGGCCTTGCCTATGGTTGGATGTGTTCGGCGCGTGGCTGTTATAAGGCAGGCGGAAGGTTATAAGGTAGGCCGGATGTTGCTTTAATGTATGCGCGCAAAGCGTGATGACAACTGTAAACAACACAGCTTTTTTTTTTTTTTCAATTCCGTTGTTTGCAGCTCCGTTAGTCATATTTTTGAGATGAGCTTCAGGGTTGATGTCGTCACAGTACGGGCCGACAACAGCCAATCGCAGCCACTCGCCGTAACTCAAACCGTCCCGAATGCGTTGTTCAAGGTACATTCCTCCCACCGCCATTTTTCTCGATCTCCACATCAATTAAAGCCCCAAAGTCCATTTACTTACCGTTAGTCAACACCTCGCTAAAATTCCGTTTTAAAATGTGGCGTCTACGAGATTTTCTGTTGAATATTGGGAACTATTTTAATAGCATCCTGCGATTATATGATCCATGACGTTGCATCTGTGTGTATGACTGTACTAATTTTTAACTGCTAAAATTTTTAGTTTGCTAATAATTACCAAGAGATCTAAAATCTAAAAGACTAATGTGGTAAAAATTAAAATTATTTGTGCCGATAGATCGCCAAAAAAAAAATTATAAGATACCAGCTTAAAAAATTGTAAAGTGTGATGTTAAAATATACGAAAATCATTGCGGTTTTGACGACACAATCTTTGCGTTGATGCGGTTTTTCGTCGACTATTCCCAATGGCCAACTGAGATAGTAGCTGTGTTCCTCGCTGCAAGGAACGTAGCTACTATCTCAGTTGGCCCTATATTACTAAGCCGAGTCTCGCGAAACGGTGCGATGGTACCATGCGCGGATGGCGATCTGCGCGTGGCTGTTATAAGGCAGTCGGATTGTATCTTTAACTATCTTGTTGCGGAAGATACTGTCTTTCATTTTTGGTTGTCCTTAGCTATAACTTGTTCCACATTATGTTTGCAGGAAACTGACTGTATGATGCCACGTTTCCTTCCACTACGAGTGCAAAAACACGTAAATATCCCACTCGTAGACTGCAACAGTAACTGGGTAGAGTCTACAAGTGTGATATACACATATTTTGCACACGTAGTGCAAGGAAAGGTGGCGTCATACAGTCAGTTTCCTGCAAACATAATGTGGAACAAACTATACAGCAGTGACACGACGTAGTATTATTGTATATAACTCTATGCTGGTGCCTTAATGGGTTAGCTGCAAGGGGCACTGCAGAGAGAAACAGAAGGGCGTCATACTGAAGCCGATGCTGTGAAGAATGATTTCTTAGACCTAAAACGCGCGATTTTTATTGTTGGAGAAAACAACGTTATTTTAAGCCTAAGAAATCCGCTCCTCCGTTGTTTTCCCCCTCCATTTTTATGTAGTGCACCTTGTAGTTATGCCCTCCAAAACCCGTACTCGTGCCAATATGGCGGCAAATGTCACTGCTCTATACCATGCGAGGTGATACGTAGTACAGATACGAACTCCAGCCCCGTCTCCTCCCCACCCTACCTCTCCAATCCTCACTGGAAGAAGATAAAGCAACAACTTGAAGGAGAACGTGCTCAGTCGCACCTTATTTCTGTAACAAGGTGAGAGAGTTGGTCCCCAAATGAGCAAAGTGCACTTTTACGTAGTTGTCGGTCGGTAACTTGTGTGTGTGTGTGTATGTGTGTCCATTTCCTGTAGCGTTCTTGACGCTTAGTACGTTCGTTAGTGTTTCGGGTTCGAGCTTCGTTCGTTGACCTTTATTTCCCCATTCTTGATAAGGACATCCCCCACCCTAACCCTCGTTTCCCACCCTCACGCCCTAGCTTTTGCGTCGCT
Source organism: Lithobius niger (assembly GCA_023313725.1). Taxonomy (NCBI): domain Eukaryota; kingdom Metazoa; phylum Arthropoda; class Chilopoda; order Lithobiomorpha; family Lithobiidae; genus Lithobius; species Lithobius niger. The sequence goes on from JAHWFP010221408.1 coordinate 14,840, forward strand.
CGTATATTTCTTGCGTCGTTTTTTCGGGGGGGGGGGGGGCTTGTTAAAGCTGTGGTGGAAGAAGTGAAACAGTGACGCCGTCGACGGTCCCTATCCCCGTTAATGACGCTGGGGATTGTGGGACTTCACGCTGGATTTTGCAATTTTGTCCTGTGCCTTACAGGGACCCAATTAGGACAGAGACACGTGAAAACGGAGAAGGGAACGCAAGGGATGGGTAATGAAATGCGTAATATCTTTTTTTAGTGTCTTTTTTCTTTTCTTTTCAAGGTGATGTACCTGTAGGGGCTAAAAGTACAGAGGTAGCTGCGTCAGCCATATTGAGATTGAAGACTATGGTTGATGAGATGGTTGAGCGAGCTACGAGCTATAGGGCAGTGGCATATCGTGGTATTATTGTATATAACTCTATGGTGGAGCCAGTAACAGGGTTAACTGCAAGGGGCACTGGAGGGGAAAAAGAAGGCCGTCTTACTGAAGCCAACGCTATTAGACTGGATTTCTTAAGCCTATAACGCGCGATTTTTGTTGTTGGAGAAAACAACGTCGAAGAAAATCCGCTCTCAAAGCACTATCTTGACTAGGAAGTGCCGTTGTTTTTCCTTACATTTTAATCTAGTGCCCCTTGAAGCTATGCCCTCCAGATGCTATCTCGTATTCAATATGACGTCACTTGCCGCTGCTGTATTAGCTGTGGGTTTTATTGATTTTTTTTCTGTTCGCCCCGCAACGAGAGACCCTATTAGTTAACATTAACTTAATGTTGAACTTTAACTTCGTTTGGAAAACATCCGCATTACCGGGAATGGCTGGCTGGGTGGGCGACACACAAAACTTAAGAAACAGTTTTAAAATTAATTTACAGTGAGCATGCAAATAATTGATTGAGAAAATAATCATAAGGGCGTACAAAAACTTACGGTATGAAAAAAAAAAATACAAGCGGTAAATGAAACATAATATATGCCGCATGTTTCATTTACCGCTTGTATTTTCATAATATGTGCCGCATAATACAAGCGTTAAAGGTGCCTTTTCACCTTTTCAACTCCTATATGCAGCGCCGTAGAATTTTCGAGCAATATAAAGAAAATAGGGTAAATAAAAAAAAAGGAACAACACTTCGCAGCAGCGCTGCGAATTTTCATAACTAAAACGAGATCACGTGACCCACGTCAGCCTGGAAAATCTGGAGCGTGGATGCTGTGTTCAGAATATGAACAACTCTATCGTAATGGTGAACCGGCAGCTTTAAAAGACACGCGTCACAATATATGGGGCCGTCCACATATTACGTCACACTCTGGGTGGGTGGGTGTTTTCAAAATGTGACGTCACATCAGAGCCGCAGCTAGTTTTTCACAAAAAGGGGTGCAAGGACTAAATGTTGGGCCTCTTCTCAACAAATATGGACATTTAGGGTGGAAAAGTGACTCCCAACCCCTACCAAAATATAGAGTATATTGTCTTATTTGGGCCCCCAACTAGTGAGTTTTGGGCCCTCCTGCCTCCTGGGCCCGGGTACCCTCTGCACCACCCCTAATTGCGGCACTGCGTCATATCGTGCGTCACATTTTGGTGTTCATATCACCTGATTTTCCCAAGATGTGTTTCCGAGGAAAACTATAGCCCAGATGCAATTCCTTGAACAATAACCACAAAAAAACTCACGGGATTTAAACCCGTAGACGCAAGTCATTTGAAAAATAAATTCAAGTATCAGCAAATAAAGGGCATGTACTATTTGATTAAAGTATTAATCAAATGTACAGGACTTTGAATTATTACATTGGTCCGGGAACGGGGGATTGGATCTGCGACGTAATTATTAGGGGGGGGGGTTAAATCGTGTAACATTTGTGACAAAGGAGTGGGTGCGTGTTTCCAAATACGCCAAAAGTTGACGTAATATATGGATGGCCCCTATCATGCGAATACACGCGTCACAATGCATGTACTACAACATGCGCTACAATTACATTAACAAGTGCATGCCGTGCATGACATGAGGTAGATACCTTCAAGTTCATGCAGAGGCATCATGCCAAACACACACAGTCCGCGGAGTGTTAACGTGGTGGGAGTGATTGCGAGGCACAGGGAACCTCAGACATCGTAAAAGTACTTATGCATGCGACCTTTTAGTCTTCTGTACAGCCGAACGGTACCAGAACGGTATCAGATAGAGACAAACGGTTTTCACCGTTAGCTTCAGTGACCAACAATTAGTTTAAAAAATACGGCAAATAAAAACATGGTTGCTTCTTTATAGTAGCCCACTCTACATTCTAATATTAAAAATTACTTAGGTCCTTTTTTTCTTTTATGGTCTTTTATTCCACTAACTACAATAAAGGCTTTTGAATACATCGTTGCTTACCAATTACGTCTTTCTCCCCCCTCCAAAAAAAAAAAAACCCAGTTGGTTTAAAACGGTCGGATGTATTGTAACTACTCAAGGAGTGGACGATTGATTTCAAGACATACTCGAGCACAGTTCGCTCCTTACTGCACAGCTAGGGGTCGGTACATAGAGTAGTACATATTAGGGACTGACATGTTGCAGCCTGTCAGCCCTAAAGTTCGGCTCCAGGAGGACCAACCTTTCGAGTTGTTCCTCCTTCACTAACTGGCCCTTCGGTTGTCCAGCTCCCACGTTTTATAGTGGGAGAAGAACAATAGAAGTGGCCTAAGGCATTACGTAGCGTGACTAGCTAACAGGTACGAACCGGTTCCAACTGGTTGAACAGTGGGGCCGGATCGTTACCCGGCTGTTGGCGTCCGACCAAGTTAAGCTGTTGGGCTGAAGTTGGCACGGCGCTCAAGCAGCTTATGTAACTGCAAGGTGCACCACGAGCGCTGACTCGTGTTGCGTCGTGCTATACGTAAATAGCCGGTTTCAGTATTTGGTTACTAAGCTGAACGACTGACGTCTGGTGGCAAATTTACGAAATGGAATAATCTGGCCAGGGCTCTAGAACAGACGGTCGCTAATTGTTTTTTTTTTTTTTTAATACGGTCAACCGGATCCGAAGCGTCACTAGTGATTCTAGCCGTCTGCCGGACCACGTTTTTGGCGGGACAAGTTGTTGGATACGGTTTTTGATGTTACATGTTTAGTTACAGCGAACGCGGCAGCGCGAGTATTTTCTCAGCATTTTCGGCTGAGATCAGTTGGGATCTAGTTTGTTCTTGCAAAAAAAAAAGTTATTCGCATACCGGCCGGATCTTTTATGAGAAATAAATAGCACACGAGACTGGATAGGACAATATGGCCGCCGAAAGCGCAAATGATGCGATTGATTTGTTCTTTTGCCGCTTTCTGTCAGCCGAGGGCAACACTGACGGTGCAAAATTAGCCAACGTTTTTTTCTCTTGCCACACTTTGCGGATACATGAATGTGCTACTTTTTTTTGCTAGCGCAGACGCCGCAGAGACATAGCTTTAAATGTGGCTGATTGATAGTTTTAAAAACTATTTAAAAATATTTTTATAGATAATAAAAATTAACGACGCAAATCTGCGTAAAAATCATACTTATTATTTTGAAAATCGCTGCTAGCTGCCAATAGCAGCGACTCACAGTTCAAATATTCGATTAGATTGGCCAATTCCCGAACTGACCTCGAAGAAATGGGACAATCGGTGCGGCCATTTTGTCTACCTCCCTAATATTGTTGTAGGTCGGCCCGGATAGTTAACTGGTCATGCAACGGTCAAGACTTCCTGGATGTAAGAGGCTTAACGTTAGAAATTCGACGCGTCGTCCAGTTAGCCGCCGATTCTGCCACCAGTCGCGCTGCGAACGCCCCAAAAATCAACTGCTCTAGCATGCGGATACACGGATTTGATTTGATTTGATTTGTTTATTGAGCTATAAAGGTCTACATGTACCTATGCGCTCATGCTAGCCTACTTAATGCTACCTTAACCTAAACCAGGACGAACAGGTCACCAGAGAACCACAAAACACAGAGCACGGGGAACACTGTAATGAACCAGAGAGAGAGAGAGAGAGACAATCAGGGAAATCAGGGGAACACAAGGAAAACGAATACCCATAAAGAAAATACGCACATTACTTCTGCCTCATCGAAAAACGCTAATAATATTGCATGTGTCCAGTTTTGTCCTACTTGATACACGGATTTTAAACTTAAAACACTGCATTGACACCAAATTATTAAAGTTTAACAGCAATGGTTTCATGCTACGTACCTCTTTTTCCACTCGACGACAAAACAAAGTATTCAAGTACAGTTTGCATATATTTTAAATTCGTCAACGTAACATTAAAATCTTCCTCCTTATATAGTAGATTTTAATTAAAAACAAACTTGCGTTCAAAATAGAACTAATTGGCCTTGCGCGTAAGCAGTGCACAGCAAGAAACGGAACACTTAAAGACAACGTCAGATGACGATCTATCGAAACAAGAAGGTCTTTCAGTTCCTTAATTGGCTTAAAGGAAAACAAGAAAAAAAAAGGGGGAATCAGGGACAGAGTTAGCTAAGTTAGCAGACCCTAACAACAAACGACGTCCGACAGACGTCCAGAATGTCGAAAACGTCAGTTCCAAATTAAGTCCAAGAAGTACGCCCAGTGGACCTGACCATGACCTACAAATGGGCGACCATAGGACGTTAGTTGAGATGTCAAGTTTGGACGTGCTTTGGACTCGTTTTCGACAGTTGTTTAAAATGTATTTTCTTTGTCACCTTCATTAATGATTACTCCGAATGCTACATTGACATGAAATTAGTATATAGTCAATGCGCTAATGGCACACTGTCCATAGTAAGTTCAGGACATATGGAGTCAAATGTACTTACTGTTGTCTTTTACAGAATCTACCACCTCTCAAGCCACCAGTCTCAGTTTACAGGATGCAGGGCAGATTTTATTTTTTCATGTCTTCACTTCGTCCATTTCTTCGTAGTTTTGATTTTTGTTTCGTTGGTTTTGTACTTTTTTAAAATTCACTGTTAAAATTTGTATTGACCTTAGCAAACCTGTTTGGTTTTAAGTGATTAACTGAAATTGATGTAAAATCGTAACACCAGTGTAAAATCTTAAACCGGGCTATACTGTTAGTGCTTCAACCCACAGGGGCTCGTCACAAAATACGTGTAGGCCAGGAAGACGAAAATAAAATATGAAAAAAAAAAAACAAAAAAAAAAAACACTGCTGGCCCACTCGTATTTCGTTACGAGCCCCCGTTGGTTAAAGCAATAACAGTATAGCCCGGCTTAAGATTTCACACTGGTGTTAGGGTTTCACATCAACTTCAATTATGTAATAGTTATTGGTTAGAAACGATTGGTTATCGATTTTTAACCTCCGGCTGCGATGATTTGGCCGGCGAGACTATGCAAATACGTCGTCGTGTCGAGCCGGCCAAATCATCGCAGCCATGGGTTAAATCGATAACCAATCGGTTATAACCAATAAATGATTTATATCACGGTTGGGACGTCAAGCTAACTCGTATAATTAAAACGTGTTTGTGTTTTGTGAAAATTGCTTCAAGAAAACGTTGATCATCAGTATCCTCGATATGAATGAAGGTCATACCATTTTAGTTTGTGGAGGGGGAAATGTGTGATAGACGAACGAGTCCTTTTCCACAAACTTTGTGGAGGGAGGGGGGTGGGTGAGAGTTAAACAGTCTAAGCGTCGGGTGGCGAGCTAAGTTTACGCTGGAAGCTCGCTCGTGTTTATTGACAAACAAAACGACCAACTCTATTTTCAGCTTTTTTTCCCGCAAATTTATACGAACTTTATGTCGTCACGTAGACTCCGTGTTTCGGCTGTTCCCTGACATCAACATCAGTTACTTCCCGACAGGGGGGGCAACCATTCCTCGATTTTTTTGGGGGGGAGGCGCTCTCGCCCCCCCCCCCCCCACTGTGGCGCCACCACTGAAACTAGGCTATCTAGAGATCTTTGTGGGTGAGAATAGTTTGATTTTAAGTGATCAACTACCATTAATAGGCCTAAATGTGGGTATCTAACATTCAGCAGAGTATTATAGTGAAGTCTGTGCTTTCTTAATTTTATAGCATGGAGGTTGCTTCATCTCAGATGAATAGCATCTTGAAGACATCACGTCGATAATATTCATGAAACAAAGAATGTACTTCTTGTTGCAGAATAATCCGTTGGATTTTAAACAATAGCAATTCATAAAATATTTATGACTCCACAAACACCACCCTAAAAACTTAAAGTGGCACTATCACCGATTGAAAGCAGACGAATTCTGACAACATCTAGTGCTGTGTAGTACCATCTAGCGTTTGCTTGCACCAAGCGAAGGAATGCATAACGGCATTTCTTTTAACGAAACAAACAAGCCACGACATCCTTAATTATTGAGTGAAAATTTGGTTCATCCTCGTGCACCTGCGAGCAAGCTATAAAGGTTAACAATATCAGTATCGCTAGATGGCGCCACGGTATTTTCGTTCGCATTTCAATCGGTGATAGTGCCACTTTAACCTTCTGTCTGCCCGGCACGACTTGCATTTTCTTCGGTACAAGTGTTTTCAGCAGAAGTGTTGATGTAAGTACAAAGAATTGGGGTGGAGTGGAGTAACGCCAACAAGGTGCACATTTATAAATCAACAAATACTCTACGTTTAAATTTTCCACACAGTTTTGGAAAAAATACAATCTCCCAAATCACACATGCGTTAACCCAGCATGCGGATCCACCTACATATATAACCAGTGAATAGAAACTGGTCCAGCACTTTCGGGAGATCCCACAAACCCAAATTCAAACTGCACAACCAAAACAACTCATTAGTACAACATTTTCAAAACACTGGACCCCAACCAGACATTTCCAGCACAAAGATTTTATTCCAAATTTCTAATATCCGAACTAGGCGGATTGCCACCAAATGAAAGAGAGTCTGCACCAAAGAGCTTGGATTATACGTAGCTTTGATAGGGTGGACCAACTAGTTGAACGCGTCTGAGCTAGAGCTCAGCTATTTCCCGTCGTAAAGTATACACGAGCAAAAAAGTTTTCTTTGTACATAGAAAGTTTAAGCAATGTTGAATTGTGAGTAGCAGTCATCTACTATTTTCTTGGGGGTGACTGTGGTGTCTGTGGGTAGCACCACTTTAGAAATTGCTGAATAGCTTTTCCCTGCTTATCACTAGGGGCAGTAATGTTTCCCTTAATTAGCTATGTACAGTTTGCATTGCATCTTGGGTAGTACCAAGATGCATCATGGATGTTAATAAAGCCTATATAATGTCTCAGCCAGCAATGACACCTGCTGCCTGTTGTCTACCCGTAATGCTACTAGTTGTCACTTCTTTCTGCACACCTTAGGGTGTGGGTGGAACCCTAGATTATTAGCACATATGCTACACTAACGCTGCTCGGTTCTGCTCGTCAGCGCTGATCGGCTCAGTTATGCTCGGTGTACCAGGCATTTTTTAAGTGCTCGGCTCGGCAGGAAAAATGTGTTCGATACAGCCTGAACTTTTAGGCAGAGGTGCATTAAACATACTGTTTTACGACATTGTATAGTAAAAAAACTGTACTCTTATACTTTTGTGTTGATATGTAAAAGTTGATTAATTAGGCTACTGTTTTACATTGTGTGAGCCCTACAAACAAGTAAAACTATCAAAATGTGTAACAGTTTCCTTTCTAACATAATTATGGTAAGTAGTCTGGAAATTGACGTCAACTACTCTGGAAAACTTGGAAAACTCGGACAAATTATTTCAGTATCTTGGAGGAAACTCTATTTCCTAGAATACGTGGCAAGGTTGGTTTCCGCTGTGAATAACGAATTAAGTTGTGGCTGCGGTCCTGGTGGGGGCGTACTGGGATATCACGCCATCAGCACGGCCTGCATTAGTGGCGATTTTGATACATTTAAACACACTTTTAAAGTAAGTCAATTGAGAACAACAAGGATCCTAAAGTGGACCCCTGTGGCACGCCACAACTTAGTGGAGGAAAGTAAAACTTTCGCATTTAACCTTAAAGTAGAACAAGAAATGATGCGCACGTTCGCTAATATCCACGGCGAGTAAAAAGTACTTCAGATAACAATCAGTAACACAGCAATAAGATTAAAAAAAGAAATAGTGTTGTCTCCCAACACAATGGAGACAACAGTCCTGTTATTATGAGAGCTTATCACTTACTGCATGTATTTAACAAATGAATTGTAGTCGATGGCCTATTTTGCTTCTCAAATTGCTGCATGATGATATATGTATATACCTTGTGGCCACCCCCCCCCCCCCCCCCCCCCCCCGGCCGATCTCTCGTTGGCTCAAGTTAGGGAGGGGCATTTGTGAACGAGTAGCAAGCTGAACGATTATGTTAGCACAACAGTCGTTTATGTCGAGAAATGCTGCGTTCATCGTTTGCGGGGAATTAATTTGCGAATTGGGCCAAGTAATTACGAGATCGGATATTTAGTTTCGGAGGAGGGCACCGCCTGTGAGTGGGTTGTTGCAGGGTTGTAAAAGGTCGGTCGGGAGTGGGATGACGAAGAGGGAAGGTGTCGTTTCCAAGGCAATTATGCAAACATTATGCATCTATGTACCTTACAGACGGTGCTGCCGCTTCGATGCTGTCATGCGTCCCCTCTGCAAAGAAGACATTTTACTGTTTCATTGAAAAGGCAATGACCCCCATCCCTAACAAAAGATCCCATTTTATTCGCTTAAAATTTCTTTGAAATTCGCAAATTCGAATATGAAAATCTTGTTTCAACCATTTTCAGAAATATTTGGGTATTACATTGGAGCGCTCAGCCGGTGTTTAGTTAGCAGCGGCTGGAAGGGAGATCGATGGATAAGGATAGTGGCCCTACTTCATGAAAAGAGCAAAGCTCCACTGAGTGTAAACTCGTACGTGCAGCGTTAAATTATTTTTTTTCTCTACCTAAATGACCCAGATTTTATCGTAACAATTTGCTCTTATGTGGCAGTATCACAGCCGCTAGATGGCGCCACGGCATTTTCGCACAATTTTCCATCGGTGATAGTGCCTCTTTTAAAGGTATATGCATCCGTGTTGGCTTTCCTGTATGACTCAGTTTTACGACATTAGTTCTAACTACGTAAATGTTGCCAACACATTCATTTTCTTGTTTTTTTCTTGCGTGCCTCGTGATTTTGCAACATTAAAGGCCGATTGCCACCAAATTAGCATTGTAGCATTTTAGGCCTATCGAGTTCTCTCTCGCAGGAAGCAAAGGAATGCACAAAGCAAAACTTTTAAACGTGCAGAGGCGGAACTGGAGAATGCCCCGCAGAGTGGAGGATCCAACCCTCAACGCTGGAATCCCCTCTTAAACCTAATCAAGCCATGATGTTAGAGTCGAGAGTCGGGATGCTGTTCAGTTTATTGACGTGATGTAGGGCGCTCGCCTGCACTTCGGGAACGGCAGACTGTCGGAGGCATGACTTTGGAATAATTGGGAATGGCGTAAGGTTCGTAATGAATTTCGAACGGACGAGTCGAAAAGGGGACCGAAAAATGGTGTGCGACCGGAATGGCGTCCGCAACCGTTGTGCCCATTCCAACCGTTGTGCCCATGCCTCCGGCCATCAGCACGAGACCGAAAGGCAAAGCATACATGGTACAACGTGACATTGTTACAGAATATGCTCATGGTTACTTGACTACAAACTCGGGAACAGGAGGGTCCCGTCTTGTTACAGTTTTACAAAGTCCAAAAGGGGGATGGTAGAGAGTCCAGAGTAACTGCAGTCACTGCAGAAGCTCCGGGGGAGGGAAAGGAAATCGCTGACCCCATTCAGCGTCATAGTTGTAAATTGTGACATTTTAAAGAAATAACTTGCACAGCATGAGATTTTTTTTTTAAACACATAGATCGAATTGGATGAAAACCGGTGCACATGGTTGCACTTTACGACCGAGAAAAAAAAAAAGAGAGGGTTTCTTCAAGCTAACCAGTGAATTAAACCCCCATCAAATGACAAATCTTTAACAATCTCTATTTTTTTTCTGGTAAAGGAAAAAGTTTTCACATGATTGGATGCGCATCTGATCTTTCAATTCAACAGATCAAATTGGATGAAAGCTAGAGCACATGGTCGCATTACAACGGTAAAAAAAAAAGGCAGGGTGCTTTAAACGTAGCTGGTGACGTAGACCCAACAAATGACAAATTTTTAACAATTTCCATTTTCTCAAGCAAAGGAAAAAGTCTTTACATGATTGTACGCGCATCGGACCTTACAGTTCATAATTAAAATTTAGCGACTTAAACCTTGATTTATTGATTTACAACTGCGTTTTTATACGTAGTATTGCCTTAAGGCTTCTAAACTGTCAACCAGGATTTTTTTTACTTCAATGTGGGGGAGTTAAAAGCCCAACATGACTACCCATGGATGCGATCCGGACAGTGACAAGAGTGTATTCCGTTCTCAGAAATTATGCTTAACTGCAGTACAAAACGCGTTCCGTTTAAGCCGGGTCAGATTAACAAAGGTGCTTGCCATTTTCCGGATTTGAACTTTTTGAAAATTTACTTAAATAAGAAACGCCAACGGAACATAAACTTAGATTAAAAAGAAAGCAACGGTAACAATCCGACAGTTAAAAACCAAGAAAATGTTGCACTGTGCCAAACACAAACCGACAAAAGGAAACATGAACGCGATTGTCAAACCGTTACATCAGATTAACCTTTTGCAAAACCATAAAATTAATTTAAAATATAAGAGAATTGTAAGTGAAAAGCGTATAGCCCCCAAGAAACGAAAAATTGGCGGCTAAAAAGGCCGTGAAACGGAGCCAGGGGACTCCAACATCATGGCTTGATTAGGTTTAAGAGGGGATTCGAGCGTTGAGGGTAGGATCCTCCACTCTGCGGGGCTTTCCCCAGTTTCGCCTCTGCAAACGCAACAAACAAGCCACGCGACTCCTTAATTATGGAGTAAAAATTTGGTGCGCCATCGTGCACTTGGAAACAAGCTATAAAGAATAACGACACTGGTGTCACTGGATGGCGCCACGGAAAAATATAAAGAAAATCCCCTGGCGCCATCTAGTGACACTAATATCGTTAATTTTCAGGTGCACGAGCGCATACCACATTTTCACTCAATAATTAAGGAGTCACGTGGCTTGTTTGTTGCGTTTAAAAGTTTTGCTTTGTGCATTCCTTTGCTTCCTGCGAGAGAAAACTCCATATGCCTAGATGCTGCAATGCTAATTTGGGGGCAACCGGCCTTTAACTCAAACCTGTCTATATGTTGCAAATGCTGTTTTCAACGGGTCGCACGATATACCTGAAGGATTTATGTCCCTTTAAGTAAAAACGAAGAAACGGAAAGCCATACGATTAAATACAACAATAAGTCCACGTATAGCGAGCATACGCTTAGGCACAAGTCCACCTGGGATTGAAGATGCATTTCTCGCTGCAGAACGCTGCTTCTGCCTCAGTTGGCCTTGCTTTGGCAACAAGCATGACATTATCATACTACTAGGTGGAGCGACTTTTTTTTTTGTCACCGAGTCTGCCTCACTAATCACTATTTAGCTAGGTGATTGAAGAGACTTGGGAGACTCCCATTGGCCCAAGCAATTATGACCTTTTATTTGCACGAGTCTGGTGATAGGACGATGCCACTTGGAGCGTGGGTGGGGAAAGGATGTGGGCGTAGGTGGGGCGGAGGTTTAGTCGAACCGGAAGGGCCAAACATAGGAAATGGAGAGAGAGTGAGAGAGAGCTTGGTGGTAAACAGGCAGGTTGCTGCCGCTGGATTTTTGCCGAGTTGCAGTCAAAATAGAATCTAATAATGAGATGTTAACGAACGTATTGAAATCTGTTTGGTGGCGTGAGTTGAAATAAGGTGGGCGGATGTGACATCCGTCGATGCCATTAGATCCGTCTGTCTGTGTGTGGATGTGTCAGGACGCCACCACTTGTTGCATTGAAAGCGTCTGGTGGGGGACGGGGGTGAAATTAAAGTTGGGAAGGGCAAGTGGTAAAAAGGAGGAGAAATTATTCACATAAAAAGACAAGTTAAGAAAAACATGAAAAAAAAAACGCATTTATAGGGGATTGCCACCACCTGACAAGCTGAAGCAGCTCTAGCCGCTGTCTAGTTGTGTCTAGCCATTACTTTCAACAGGCGAAGGAACACACAAATAAATTTGGTTTTACACAACAAATAAGCCACGTGCCTCCTTAATTATTGAGTGTAAAGTTGGTGCACATCAAGCAAGCGGAAAGATAAGCCTAACGACATCACGGGCGCTTATTTCTATCAGTGTTACAAAACGCTTAAAGGCACATAAATCCCTCCGTTCTGGTCGCTTTACTCTGTGTCACCTACGCTAAAATATAGTTCAAACGACCGCATCGCGCATTGCTCTACGACACTAGTCATACTCATTTCGGGGCCGCTGCAACGTGACACATCGTACGACCAAGTCGCAAACTTGAGCGAAGGATTAATTATCCTTCCTCCAGGGCCGCGGCTTCCCAGCGATGTGGCGGGAGTTATATACCGCTCGGACCGAGCCGTTTAAAACAAGCCTAATAACATTCACGCGCCACTACTGACATCTGCATCGTACCCTTAGACCAGCAAATGAAAGGTAAATCAGTTTATATAAAACTATTTCCGGTAATGTATGGAGTGAAACTGTTAAAATATACCGGAGGGAGTTATGTGCCTTTTAAGCGTATAAAATACAGATGTAAGCCTTAAAAAACTTAAAACCCTAAAGGAACAGATATTAGAAAAAGACATGTAAACCATCAGCGTCGCACTAATACATGTAAAAGAATCTCCAGCGTCCCGAAAAATAAGCTGGAGTTTCTTTTACACGTATTAGTACGACGCTAATGGCTCACATGTCTTTTTCTAATGTCTGTTCCTTTAGTTTAGGGCTTTAAGTTTTTTAATAAGGCTTACATCCGTATTTTATACGCTTATGCGTTTTTT
>JAHWFP010221409.1:0-68971 GCA_023313725.1 Lithobius niger
AAGTGATCAAGTCAGCATGGACTTTGCAAGCATTTTTACATGCAAGTTTTCAGCACAGAAGCTGCAGGCAAGACAATAGGAAGGCAATTATGTGGTTGCAACTTCAATTTTAAAATTTTCTGCCTTGCCAAACATCCAGGTCATAGGGCGAATTTTTTTTCCGTTTCCGTACCTCTGCGTGCAACTTGTGCGGGGAAGCCCATGTGCATGCACGTAAACTCTATTGGCCCAAGTCCACATAGTCGGCCCTGGTTGGGGCGGCCGGCAAATTTATGATTTTTTTTTTAATCTCATGTGTGCTCCTATTTATTTTGTGCAGGAAGGATAAAAGTTCTGCTACGTACACCGCATGTGACACGCTTTCTGCTGCAGGAGTAACAATTTTCACTAAGCTGAGATCAACACCCTTTGGATAACTCCCCAGCTGAGACTTGAAGACTGTAGGTCATGCGCCAGCAAACAAATTGTGGAACGTCCGATAAGTTCCACCGTTAAACGCTGAAACCAGGATTGAACCAGGGACCGCTAGAACCTGAGACATGGCGCTATGGCTAACGCAGGGTGCGCATCAAACAACACCAGTACCTGAGACATTTGTGCTAACCAGTCCACCCCAACCACAGAAGAGCAACTATGTTCTTGCTTAATGCTTATAGTCTACTCGGTACATTTTTATGGACGCAAACAGGCTAATAAGGCACAAGGCAAAGTTTCACCGAAGAAGGTAGTCAGCATCCAAAAATCAAAACTGAACCAGGCATAAGCAAAGTAAATTTGGCTGGTGTAACATCAAAATAAAAACTAGAATCGGTCAGTAGAAGCATTATTTTAAAAGGCAAACCCAGTTAAATTACGTAATTTCTTTTCATTGCTATCTTTGGTTCGTAACTTCTACACATTAGATCATTTGTGCCAGTAGGCCTATATTAAAGGATAAAACCGAAATATAACGAATGCCGATACGACTGTATTATCCCTCACATGACAATAGCATCACTAAACGGGCTAAAAAGGCCAGGTTATGATACAAAGAAAAAAAGATAATCTGTGTTCAAATGATAATCAGTCCCAGGACCCTCCAGTTACTAGCCGGGAGCTCCTGTGTAGGAAAATCAGTTGACACGAATCGTGATGATAGGCTAATCTTACGTTATGGACAGTGGGAGGATGCTGCAGACAGATTCAACCCAAATTTCCACCATTTCGTTAATTTTTCACCAATTTAGACATTACAAAACATAATTTTAATCGTCCCAGGCGACGATTATTCCAACGGTGGAAGAGTTAAATCAATAATTTGAGCCATTGAGAAAATATTTAGTGAAAACAAATAAACATATGGGCAATCACATGCTTGAAAAAGGAAATAACACAATTCCAACTTGATGAACATACACTATTGTTCTTCGTAAATTTTCGGTGAAAACCTGTCCTGTTGAAATTCTTCACACTTCACCAACACCTTTCTTCAAAAAGTTATTACATGGATCACTTTAATTTGAATCACGCATTGCTACGGTCGCACTCTTTATCTCTGACTGTACGTTGAAGGAGGCCCCAACTCGACTTGGTTGTCGAGTGAGCTTGCACAGTCGAGGCCTAACAAATTGTTCCACGCCATCAAAGGATGCTCCTGACAGATTCACGAGACGAATTCGGCATGCGAGGAACCATATGATAAAACAAATTGCTGCTGACAGTTTATTTCTGTTAGGAAAGGACGTAGCAACATTGAGTTGTCACGTTCTAAGCTTCAAGAAATTGTTAAACAATGTAGGCAGCCTGGAACTAATTGATAAATATGCACTCGCAGCAAACGACACTTGAGCAATTAGCGTCACGGACAATTTATTTCGACACAATTAGTGTCGTGGGCAGTGGTAGATAATTTTGCTACTCGGGTGTAAACCGTGCTACCAGGTGGACGCTGGGTACTGGCTCCAAACGGTCTGTTTATCCAATCCGAAAAAGATTGAACAGCTTCTAAGCTTGGCTGTTGCTGAGGTAACATATTGGTACAGCAACCAGCTAGCGTGATGGTTTGATGGGCAGCATGACGGCTAGTATGAAGGCAATGGTTCCAGTACGGGCAGTTTTTTTTTTCCCTTCTCAGATTTTCGTATGTTGTTCTTACAAGGCCCAACTACAATGTGGCTGCCCGTTTCGTTTACCAATACTTGCGGCCATTTCTACAAAAATTCTTTAATTTACGTAATTCACTTCATCATATTTCGTAGTTTTACCATGTAGAATCAAATTCCTACGATTGCCTACACAGCTTAATCTGATGAGCTTAGCTCTTAAACTTCCCCTGATGGGTGTTTAATCAGTAATCACAAGATGAGAACTGGCGATTAACTTCTATACTTAGCACACGCCTACTTCGCAAACTCGCGAGGCAAACAAACAACTCCAGATGAAAATACTCATTTCTTGTTCATTAATTCAGAATACTTACACATACATAACGTAAACAACCACTTGTAGTACAGACACAATAGTAGTAGCAAAACAGTTACGGTAAACGAGCAAATTTAAAGTCGTTAACATGATACATTAATGGATCATCAACATTTTTGATCGTTGATCATGAATCTAAGTAATCACTGTGTTGGGCTTACAAATCGAAGGACTTATTTTTTTTTTTTTTTACCCACAGCGATCTTGGACCTTGGACAGTGTCCGTCTTTCAATATTAAAAAAAAAAATCAAAAGACACTTTACGATGGTAAGATTACAACAAACCTAAACTTGGGCGAATCTCGCAGACATTCCTCAAATTCAATGATCGGTTTCATAATGGAGCTTGTAAAAGTCAACAGCCGCTGATCAAGGCATCGTAAATGAACCAACTGATCTTATTGTCTTGATCGTCTTCAGATCATATCGTAAGAAAACACCAGGAAGACAAACGTTGAGTGACTCACGAAATAAACTTCGCCTCCCTCCTCCCTCTCACAAACATCATTAACATATGGCCACGGCCGCTGTTGCATCGCGGGTAAAAAATGGAATTTTTTAATTACGTCGCTTTAAACAGTATTTTTATGAAATTATTACTAATTTGGAAAAATAATGTTTAATATAATAAAATGAAATTCTAATTTATTACCCTCAATTTTAAATTGACCATTAAGTTGGAAACGGTACGGAAGCTTATTCGACACCACCACGAACCACACCCTTTGAGCACTTTCTCCAAGTTTGAGCCACAGATTAGAGAACAACCACCGGTTGTTCTCTAATCTGTGGTTTGATCACCACCGCCGAACAATCATCGGTATTGACGGCATCGGAAAAACCTATTCTTTTATTATTAGAAGGACCCGTGCATGCTGCACGGTGGATTGAGTCTCCCGGCCTTAGCCTTCCCCGGTGTTTGGTCTTGTCTCTGGTAGTTCGATAGAGCCCAGAAGCTGGCTGTAAAGTTTGTTCAGGGGGAGGTGGAAAGGTGAGTTGGAGGAAGGACCAGTTCTACTCTAGGACCAGTCTTGTTCATAATATATATCAATGATCTTACATGTACGTCATCTGAGTGTACCTTGACCAAGTATGCCGATGATATCGAAACATACGGCCCTTCTACGACGCCACAAGAACAGCAACTCCTAAAAAATGAGTATTAACAGGAGCGCATTATATACACGTCCTTTAGGATATTTATATTTATGCTACCCCTGGTATTAAATATATCTAACTGGTCCTCATTATGGCAACTTCCTATTGCAGCACATAAATGCGAGGTGCTATACATTGGAAAATCTGACGTACAATTCCCGTATTCGTTAATGAATACTTACATAGAACCCAAACCCTTTTTAAAAACTCTTGGTGTTTGGCTTGCCCCAGACCTTAAATTCTCTCACCACATTCAGCAAATTGTTAATTCAGCAAATAAGCACTCAGCAATGATCAGACGTTGTTTCACTTCTGGGGATGTATATATCCTCATTTGGGCATTTAAGTGTATATTCGGCCATTGTTGGAGTATGCAAGCCCTATATGGTCCCCTCACCTTGTAAAAGATATTGACCGTATTGAGAGTCTTCGGCGCCGATTTACAAAATCACTTAAAGGTCTCAGCAAACTTACTTGTAGGGAGCGTCTTGTGGCTACCGGACTTGAATCACTCGAGTTGAGGCGCCTTCGCACAGACCTTACATTAACCTTCTCAATTCTTAAAGGCTTTGTTGATATTGATGCTTCAAAATTTTTCGAACTTTGCAGTACGAGCATTACAAGGGGACATAGGCTTAAACTGATCGCCACAAGAACACGCCTTGACTCAGGCAAATTTTTTTTTTCTAATCGCATTGTTAAAGTTTGGAATGGTCTCCCGACTGATGTTATCAATGTGAACTCTGTGGCTCTGTTCAAAAGCAAGCTCCGCAGCCTTGACCGTACAAAATATTTGACCAGATTTTAAATCTCATTCTTTTAATGCTGTAGCCTGGGTGTCAGTGGCGAAAGCCCTTCCTTTGACCTGTTTTGCATTCTAATGAAACAAATGTACTAAATAAATAAATAAAGGGTATTATGGAGGTGAAGACTAGTAGGTGGATGTAGGAAATGGCAGGAAAATTGACTATGGAGGAGCTTTCAAGGGGATTGGGGTAGTGTTCTCTTGTTTGGAGCCTGTGATGGAGTGCTTGACACGAGACTGATATTGTGGAGAGTTGGAGGATAGGATGAGGTTTGTGACTTGCATGATCTGTAGGAAGGAAGACCTTGGAGTGTGTTGGGGTTGGAGTATCTGAGGGGTAGGGAGGGGTCGGGGGAAGAGGAGATGGTGGCCTCTTGGGTGAAGGGAGGGTGGGACTGGGAGGTCTGGGAGAGATAAGTGTTTTTTTTCCTGGGTTACACATTCAGTACCTTCCTAAACCAGCGAACAGAGTGAACAGAATGCACCGCTGTTACAGATAGTTTGGCTCCAAATGTGACGTCGCTCATGCGCAGTACGTTGCGTCAGCCATTTAGTACCTTCCGAAACTGCAATCACAGTTCAGCAAATTCAACAAGCTCAACAGAGTACTCGTTACGTCATACCTTTAACGTGACCAGACGTGACTAATTGATTGCACCAGGCTAGGCTAATAGATGTAACCCGGTGCGAGCAATGCCAAATTGCATACCATCTCGAGGAGGTGGTTGCGGATGATTGCCAGTGGTGGACTTTTGAGCATGTGGGACGTAACAGTTTTGCCAGAAACAGACTAATCGCTGACGATGGTTGACGTAAGCAAGCCAAATCAACACGGCTATAATAGGAAATTAGCTGAACTGTCACCAACAGTGGTGCGTTTGGTTCGTTCTGTTCGGAACTTTCGGAAGGTACTGTCTGATATCCCCTCTAGTCGGACACCAACGTGAGTTCTCCCCCAGCAAAGTAACGACACTTAATACGGCTTAGGCAAGCAAAGGTGTGGACCTGTTTAATAGGGAATAGGGGACAGGGACTAGAATGTCACATGTCTATGGCAATCAAAACAGTACAGTATATCAATACATGAGTATGGCACACTCCTAAGGCTAGTTTAGTGTGTTAAGCTATGGCAGGTTAACATGTTAGGATCTAGGGGTTGCTAAGGTGTGGTGCCCCACGTAACGACACTACACACTTCTTGCTTTTAAGTTACATATTTACATGTCTGTTTCATTTTCTTTGATGTAACTTAAGATATATCATTGCATTAACTCAATACTCTGGCCGTACGGTACTGGACGGCTCCTGGCGGGTCTTTCACCATGGACTTACATACGACCACACTACGTAGGTAGTGCTTTCGTGCTCTACGCTCATGTTCCATATCCCTGCGGGGTTCGTTCATCGGCTCCTGTCCATATATATTTACAAACTCAATTTGCTCCATGCTTTCACCGGAAAAGCACCACGTTGGCTGGCCTTGTAGTAAGTGAACCGTGGGATGTGATTTACATGGACATTCAGAATGCCTTTCCTTCCACCCCTCACAACAAGATCATTGAGGGACTTCATCTTGCAAAGACAAACACGGCTATCATTGGATAGATTTCTGCCTTCCTTACTGGCAGGAAGCAAAGAGTGGTTCTGTGTGGCCAGACGTCTGCATGGAGAGACATTAAGAGAGGAGTTCCTGGGGGATTCATTCTTGGCCTCGTCCTTTTCCTGGCATTCATTAAAAGCCTACCGCCATTAATAAAAAGTCTCTGCCTGCTTTTTGCAGACGATTAGAACTCCATGGTCCCGCGAGAGCCAGGGAAGTCCACTCCCTCTTGCAGGAGGACCTTGACCGCATTGCGGATTGGGCAAAGCGGAACGATGTCCTCTTCAACGTTGCGAAGTGCAAGGTCCTCCACCTTGGACACAATAACCCGAAGAGGATTTACACCCTCGATGGCGTGGCTCTCGACGCTACGGCAGCATAAGAGACCTCGGGGTGGTGGTTGATGGATCCCTCAGCTTTGGTGATCACCGCAAGGCCATCGTTGACAAGGCCAACAAACTCACTGGTTTCTTCAGGCACACCCTTAACTTCCTTCGACAAAGTGGCCGAAAAACTCCTTATTAAAACTTTCATTAGACCAGCACTCGAGTTCTGTGCGCCTGCTTGGAACCACATTGGGAAAGGAAAATCTGAAGCCATTGAGCGTGTGCAGCGTCGTTTCACCAAACTTTGTCCTGAAATCAGACACCTGTCATACAATGAAAGACTCAACGAACTCCACCTGCCAACGTTGCAGGAAAGGCGAGTCAGGGGTGACCTGATCGAGAGCTTTAAAATATTGAATGGGCTGGTAAAAGTTGACAGAAACATTTTTTTTACCCCTCGGCACACTACAACCAGAGGGCTCACGTTTAAACTCTTTAAATCCCCTGCCAGAGTCAACGTCAGGAAGAATTTCTTCAGTCACAGAGTGATCAATCCGTGGAACGCGCTTCCTCAGGACGTGGTTGGGGCAGCCTCTGTGAACTCTTTCAAAAACCGTTTCGACAGGTTTTGTAAAAAGTAGATAGCCTATCTGCGGGCTACTACTGATGGGCACCACAGGCCTTGGCCTTTGCCGACTTCTCTTTTTATAACTTTATAAGTGTAAGTGAGAAACGCAGCGTCAATCCCAGTTGGCCTTGGTTTCAAGATGGACATAGCTAGGAAAGTGGCGGGAAGTATGGTATGGTCTCCGGAAACTATGCAATTATTTGAATAATTTCAGAAATGTGCAGAATGGGTCCACAGACAGCAGGTACAGGGGCAGCTCAACAAGTACAGATTAATGAGTTGCTTAAAAGTTGTAAAGATCCGCTAAAGCCTCTGTGTCGTAGGTCATTTTATCTTGACGTAAAAGACTACAAACGAATTCGGGCCCTAAAAGAAGACATTTTGTTACTCGGCGGGGTTTTAGAAAATTTCCTTAGCAAAGAGGTTAGCTGCGTTATAACAAACAAGCCTATAAATAAGCAAGATGTAAATGGTCAACCAGGTGGTAACCAGAGCTTAGAAAGTCCTATTTTTAGTCCAGCAACTGATTTACCCAGCAATTCGGACACCCCAATGGAAGATCGTAAGAAGTTATCGTGGTCAAGAGGAAACAAAATGCTACAAAAAGCTATTCGGTTGGTTCAAGGAACTGGGGATGTGTTGCAAAATGCGCAGAAGTGGGGTGTACAAGTCGTATCGCTGGTTCGGTTTTTGTCGTGGCTAGAAACCTACAAAGCAAAACACAATATAAAGAAAGTTCAGAACGAGAAAAAGAAGCGAACGCCAAGCCTGCAAGATAAGTCTGTCATCCATTTGGTGGAGCCATTCTTGAAGTTCGAAGCTGTGAGCAGGCAGTACCGCCCTATTTACAAGCAACTAAGGAAATGGCCCGAGTTAATTTTTGATTCAAATTCGTGTTCGTCACCATTCAGTCACAGTATTAATAGTACTAGTAACAGGAGACAACCTCCTGGTATTCGACGTTCAGTGAGAAGTGGACACGAACAAAACCGCAGTCAACACAGCACCAAAATGACTAAATGTGATAATAGAGACAAAAATCTGCTGAGCTTCAAAAGAAAACCTGGCTACTGTGAAATATGTTCTACAACGTACACCAATCTCTTCAAACACTTAGAAACTACACGACATCGGAAGTTCGTTAGTGACGAGAAAAATTATGCCAGCTTGGACAAAGTCATTGCAAGTGGAAGTGATCTGAGTGACTACTTGGAATCCCTGAAATTAAATACCAGCATTAATGACGAAGGAAAACTTCTGACGTCCGTTTTCAAACGAAGATCAAGTGAAGAAGCTGAGAGTAAAGTCGCCCCAGCATTTACACAACCTAACCAAAGGTGCATTCTATCTGCCATGCCAGAACAATGTACCTTACACAGGGAAAGCCACGTTGGATTTGAAGAAATGGCTGGCAACGTTTATGTGGAAATATCTCGTGATTCTTTTCTTAATGTTAATGGTTCTTGCGAGTTATGGACTTGCACAAATGTTTTGGATGTGGATGTATACAAGTAAGTTTAAAAAAGTGAAAGCAAAAAAGTTTGTTAATAGACCCCCCAGAATGATGGTGACAGTAATAGCTGCATTACCTTTTCTGGGTTATTATCGAGCAGCAATAATGACATTAGTGCATGCATTTTTGATGAAACGGTAGAGCGTAATCCCATCTTTAGTGCGTCAGAAGAGGTCAATTTAGGTGTTGTTACAGTGACTGAAGAGTGATGCAAAAAGAAATATACCTTCGTACAATGCACCATCACATTGTTCTCCCATAAGGTTATGTAACTTGGCTGAGCTTGGTGTTGGCCTCTGCGCAAATGCAACGTATGTTCATTGTTTTAAAGCTACAGATGAGTTTATAACACCGAGAATAAGTAATTCCGACGATGTTACCGCAAGTTAATTAGCAGCTGCCCCATTTTGAAAAATATCAGAAAGGAACAGACGGAAGGTTGCAGAAACTTTTCAAAAAACTTTTAAGGAGTGCTGTACAGAAACACATCTCCTTCTTTAATCACATCCATGACAAAGGGCCACTGGACCCGTCGATGAATAAACAAGACTTCTAAGGAAAGTGGTCGTAATTCGTAGCAATATAAAAAGACAAAATCCGACTTGCTGTGAAGAAAATTCCTCAATGTATCAACCCAATTTACTGTTGGATGTTAAAAACATGAGTGCTGACCCCTGGTCGACAAATGGAAATGACAGTAGCCTACAACAGGTATTCCTAAAGAAGCTGAACGGGTTAATTCTAATGCCAACTTGGTGTGTGGTAATAATAAAGTCTTTAATTTCATTTGACGAACCGGACAGAAAATACTCGTTGTACACAACAAACCGATTAGATTCTGTACCAGTTAAAACCAGTGAGCAAGTTCCAAAGTGTGCTGGTTCTCACGGACCGTAGTAGGCGAGCACTTTTTAATAGCGACACTGAGAATTCATATTTTCTCGGCTATGATTGTATAACTGCCAAGATCTGCCACTTGCGCTGGTCAAGAGTCGAGTAGCCTAGTGAGTCTTCAAGTTTTGACAGTAGCCTAGTGAAAAAGAATGTTATGGTGGGCGTTTGTGATACGAGTGACACACTTTGTTGCTATGTACCGGAATGTAGTGTCACTGCTGAAAATAAATTAATTAGACAAACGTAATGAAGATGTGATGCAGTCAACGTCAGATTCTTTGGAAACATGGTACTGTATCACGAAGTAAACTTATTTTTTGGGGTAAGCATGTATCAAATACTGTTATATATATAAACAAATAAACCTGGGAATATTTGAAGGTTAAGCTGGCATTGTGAATCGCAAATCATCTGTAAAATTTGTTTTGTTGTAATGACCAGTGATAATGATGTATTTGATGGTGTTAATAATTAACTGCTACGACATTCCAAAATTGTAGGTACAGCTGTGGGCGCAACGTGGTGCTGCGATCGCACACAAGTTTGCAAGCGAAACTGCGCGAAACTTTCATTCCACAATGTTTATTTTTTCCTGACGAGATCCAAAACGTTTAATGAGATAAAGTTTAAATTGGACATAACTTGTTGTGTCGGACAACGTCCTTCATGTGTAAATACAATACTTACTGTATGGTGCCGATGGGAATAAGATTTTTGGCGTATGGGCAAAAAAACACCTGTTTGGTAGTTTCTAGTGTTATCAGCGATTAAGTTTATCATCGTACTTACAGTTAAAATTCAATAACTTCACGTTTTACTAATTAAAAATAATACGGCTACGAAAAAAAAATTAGTTGTTTATCAGGCCCTGCCTGGTGGTCAAATTTGCCCCTTGTCGATGCTTTTTATTTGCTAGTTCAAACTAAATTTATTACCGTTACAAGGAAAAGCAATTCAGTTAACTGAAAATAAGTATTATTTAGCCTAAATTAACCACTTTCAGCTACGTAAAATTAAGAGTTTTGCAAAGTTTTTCCGTAAAATTAAAATGCAAGTGTTTTCAGCAGTTGAAAGTAAGACTTTAGTTACTTCCAATAAAATAAAAAGCCTGGTGGCCTGGTTACTTTTTGAATGAAAATACCCGAGAAACAAACTTATTTCTTTTCACGGCCTAAGCAACACAAATTACACGTTATGTAACCAAATCTCATTTATTCTGAAGTAAAACACAGTTAAACGATAAAAGTGAAAAATAAAATAAAGGTAGGAATTGCTTAAAATTCCTCACATAACACGATTGTTTTACGATCACGACTCGGTTGGCACTCTTTTAAATTATTCTG
This sequence comes from Lithobius niger, assembly GCA_023313725.1. Lineage (NCBI taxonomy): Eukaryota > Metazoa > Arthropoda > Chilopoda > Lithobiomorpha > Lithobiidae > Lithobius > Lithobius niger. The sequence goes on from JAHWFP010221409.1 coordinate 10,728, forward strand.
GTTTAAAGGCACATAAATCCTTCTGGTATGTCGTGCGACCCGTTGAGAATAGCATTTGCAACATTTACACAGGTTAATGTCGCAAAATCATCTTGCACGAAGGAAAAAACAAGAAAATGACTGTTGGCAACATTTAAATGTATGAACTAATATCGCGAAACTGAGTCATACAGGAAAGCCAACATGGATGCATGTACCAACTATCCAATGGTTAATTGTTTTGAACAATTTGTCGGCCATTATTTAAAAAAAAAAACCAATTTAATTGTTTTATTAGCTTACATGGTGATATTTGATCCATTTGTGCAGTGTCCCACTATTTTTCCAGTGAGCGCGATAACCTGGCGCGACGTATGCCTAATCAAATGTGGTTTCGATTTGACCTCCATAACCGGAAGTTCAGATGTTACAGCTGGCTTTACAAGTTTGATGCAGCGAAAGTGGCTGATATGCTGGGAGTTTAACTGCAAATAATGTCACAAAATAATGTTTATTGAATTAAAACTTTGTGCTGTGGTGAGGCCAGTAACCAGAGTAGGTTAATTGTTGACCAGTATTGAAAAACGTATACTATGGCCATTTAAAAATCGGGCGAAAAAAAACAATTTTCCATGCGGGCGGGCGGTTTTTTTTGACATTTTTTTTTAGCCACAACAACAACAATAATTGCTGTTAAGAGTGATAATAGATAGTAGTAATAATAAGAGTAATAATAATGATATACTCGTATCCCTATTGTTGGTGTGGTACTCGTGATGGTTTTTTTTTGGTCCGGTGTCTCGAAATCGTATTTTGTTGCAAGCGCTGCGGTAAATATCGAGGAAAATGAAAAAAAAAAGGTCCGTGCGGCGGCTTTTGGGCGGTGCCTGAGAAACAACTTTTTTTTTTTAAATGGCCTAGCCTATATTTCCACAAATATAAGACGCCATTGTATTCTGACTTATTAAGTACTGAAACGATACGGTATAACACTAAAGAATGTCATAATCTTGTGTTGGATGAAAATACAAACAATGGTTAGGCCGTGAAAAGAAATAAGTTTGTTTCTCGGGTATTTTCATTCAAAAAGTAACTAGGCCACCAGGCTTTTTATTTTATTGGAAGTAACTCAAGTCTTAGTTTCAACTGCTCAAAACACTTGCATTTTAATTTTACGGAAAAACTTGCAAAACACTTAATTTTACGGAGCTGAAAGTGGTTAATTTAGGCTACAGCTAACTGAATTGCTTTTCCTTGTAACGGTAATAAATTTAGCTTGAAACAGCAAATAAAAAGCATCGACAAGGGGCAAATTTGACCACCAGGCAGGGCCTGAGAAACGACTAATTTTTTTATCGTAGCCTTACAACAATAATTTTTCACTTACACACAACTTGGGGCCGCATGCTTCTTGCTGCTACCCCCATTTTCTAAAAAAAAAAAAAAAAAATGGCACTTTCCCCATACTACTCTTTATGTGCGTGCCAAAATTTAGATTTGCCAACTTTCCCAAACGATCTGTAGACGAGTCTATACCCTATGGGAATTAACATGGGAGCTGTGTGCTTAGCTAGCTAAATAGTAGACAGTAACGTAAATCAACATTATTGAGGGCACCTTTTGTTTATAAAGGACACGTTCCCACACTTTAATGTTGAGATTGTCTTCATTACTGGACCCAAGACACCTTATTCCAAAGATTTCTATCGCATGGGAATTTACACCAGTATGCTGCAATCTGGTATGAGCTTGTTACAGTAAAAGACACTGTCTGCTAGTGAGTCACCATCCGGGAAGACAATGTGGAGAGGCAGGAGGTGCGGTACGATCCCTGGAAGAGTGGGCTTTTCCAGATGGTGGAGAACACAGTGGGGAGGAGGGAAATGGCTCGTGGGATTGGGAAGTGCAGGATATCATCCGCACCCATAAGGAGGCTTTTAGGGCCTGGAGGAGATTACTCCTATGTGGGGGAAGGAAGTGATTTCAGCCATGGGAAGGATTACATGGGCCAGAAAGCAGCTGCTCAGGAGGTGACAAGGAAAAGATTCAAAGCAATTTGGCAATATTACCAAATGAGAGAGGATTTGTAAAGAGCTGAGGGGGGAGGTGGATCAGAAGTTTTCGAGGTTTGCTGAAGGGAGGTCAATTCCTGAGGGGGAAAAGGAGAGGGTGATGATTGGAGGTGGGTGAAATTAGTACTGTACTTGTGAGTTATCTTCGGAAATGTGGGGAACGAGAGGATGAGCAGGTAAAAAAGGGTGTGGAAATTTGGGAACTTACTTATGAGCTAAGGGCAGCACTTACTCTGAACAAGGTTGGGATGGCAATGGGAGAGGTGGAGATTGCGAGGAAATTTCTTAGGATGGGAAGGTAGGGTACGAGAAGAACACTGAAGGACTTTTTATTAACCATTCTTGAGAGCGAGATCCCGAGAAGCTGGAAAAAGGTGAGGCTCTGCGTAGTGCACAAAGGGAAAGGGAGGAGCAGGAAGGTTTTGAGGAACTACAGAGCGGTGGCCATCACGAGTGTTGTCTACTAAACCTTCATGAGGATTCTGGCACAGGACCTGGAGAATCGGGGGGGGGGGGGCCCCGGGGGAGGTGCAGAATGGGTTTAGGAGGGGGGAAAGGCTGGAAGATAATTTATTAATTACTCCAGTAATCGAGGTGTCTCGTAAAGAGGTGACGGAGTGTGGATTGCCTTCCGTAATGTGGTGGGTGTGTTTGATGGAGTGAAGTGGGGGATGCTTTGGGTGGATAAAGACTTCATTAAAAGGATGTATTTGGGGACTTGTTTTAAAAGTGGTGTGGGGGGAATGGAATCGGAGTTGGTTGAAACTTGCAGGGGAATTAGGCATGTCTCCTTTCTTGTTCTCCGTGTACCTATGGAGTTTGGAGAGGACCCTGGTGAAGTCTTGAGGTGCAGGCCTTAGTTGTGTTGATCCTCATCACCCTCTTTTAGAGCCCTAGCTGTGACGGTGCTTGTCACAAGGGAGCAATCTCATTGAGACTTGCTTCTGCATGTTCAGGTAGTGCTGACCAAGGCAGAAGCCGAGGAGTCCAAAGCTGTTAACAATTGTCGTCGTTCCTCCTTAGAAGGAGTCAACGTCCAAGATGGACAAGGAACTTTGCAGTGAAACTGGAATAAAGATTCGTTTTGTTAAGAAAAGGGCTGGGCCTGCATCTCGTGACTTTGCAAATCATGATGTTAGGCATTTTTTTATTCTACTAATGAATAACAATAACAAGGAGTGCGGCGTTTTCAAATTCGGGTGATGGACGATTGGACAGACTGGAAATCGAGCATGTAACCAGACAGGAACCTTAACATCGAGAAGCCTGATGAAGACAGCAGACAGTGGTAACAAATTTGCTAGATAGAGGACTATGTTTAATGTGGGAACCTGCAGGCTCAAACTTTTTGTATTGCCATGGTACAGGCACCTTCTCATCTGTTACCGTGTTAGCGCCCTTGGGAGATTTTTTCTTCCTCTGAAGAAAATAATGCTCTGTTTTGGATTGTTTTCCTGCTGGTGACCATTCCATTCAGGCACAAATCCTCCCTGCTTGCTTTCATTTCTTTCCTTGTGTTGTCAAGCCATTTTCATTAACTACCCACCACCATCCTACTCCACTCAAGGAAAAAAAGCTCATCAGAGCTATGAAAATCACCATAAAAAACGAGGTGTTCCTTGAAATGTCAAATGTGTTTCTGAGAATGCACTCCGAAGCCAGAAATTACAGTTGAATATTGAAAAAATGAAGACTACTGGAACTTTACCATCTGGACCTACTTAAGGAGCTTATGGTGCTGCCCTGCACTTAATAGCAGAAGTCTGAAGTGCCATTTACATAATCAGAAGTAAGTTTATGGTAAAGCATGTGGCGCTCCTGTCATATCCCTCAATGGCACTGGCGCCCTTTTGGGGCCAGTCCGACTCTGGGAATGTGTGTAAATTGGAGGAATTGTGCACTTTTGAAGGTAATGTTGAATGACAAGTTGGCAGAAGATCAGGAAAATACTGGGAAACTTTGTAAAGTTTACGATTCAGTAATTTTGTCTTGTAATAAAACCTTTCCAGTAATAAAACCTTTCCAGACTAGCATGACATAATACTTGCACTTTTCACTGCTCCTGCCCCCCCCCCCCCCCCCAAAAAAAAAACCTATGTTGGTAGCCAAACGTTGCGTCACTTTCCTAGGAACAAGCATTGTGGGGGTTAACATAAATTCCTGGCCAAGAGGATCACGGGTAGCAACTGTCCATCAGTCCGGGGTGGGTGGGGGAAGGCTACAAACTTAAATTGCAGTAAGTGTTCAGTGGCAGCACAGGCCCAGGTTTACAAGGGGGCCTGATGCAGGGCAGTACTTCACGGCACTACTACCTGACACGAAAAAGTCACAAAAACCGAACAAGAAGAAAAAAACGTCATTACCTTTTTTCTTCCGTGGGCCCTAAGCGTACTAATCCCACAGAAAAAAAGAGGGAACTTACAGAAAATTGAGGGCCAATAGCCCCAACGACGCCCCTGAAGAGGATGAGTGATTAAATCGCATTGCTGGCCTAAGTTCCTTGAAAAACGACGGATCTAGAGTACGTTGTGATGCTGAAGGCGTTAATGGCGTGGGATTGGAAAACAAGCAGCAACAATCACTGAAACAAATCTCATGCAGCACTATCTAGCACTTGCTTGCATCAAGCGAAGAAATGCACACCAATTTTTTTTTAAAGAAACAAGCCTATGCCTCCTTACTGACTGAGTGAAAAGCTATAAAGGTTATCGATATCACTACCACTAGATGGCGCCATCGTAGATTCTTAGTTGCAGGACAGTCCACGTCGTGTAAGGGAAAAGGAGGGAAGATCCCACCCCTTACCCCTCAGCGAAGTGGACTGTCCTGTCTAGCGAACTTGAATTGAACCAGGTAATTTTTAATCCAACTTTTGTATCCAAATGGTAACTGGAATGAAATCTGAATTCAAAAAAAAAAAAACATTTTAGTTGGTGTTCATCGTTTCATCGTTTTCGTGGTGTAAGAGCCATGGTAATAGCCGAATTTGGCAGCAACTCTATCACGTGATTAGTATTGGATTAGCACGTGAGAGATCCAGTCCACGCTCCACAAAAATCAACTCAATAATTGACTGCTGACGGTTGTTACTCTTCGGCATCTGTTGACAGACTGTTTCTCTAAATCCTCTATAGTTTGTAACTTTGCCAAGTATTGTCAAGATGGCGCCACTTACCAAATTTTCCTACCTTATGTATGTAGCACTATCGTTGGCGTTTATGATACGGCCTTTTCGTAAGCGGCTTTAGGTCAGTCCATTCGTAACCTATTCCTTTATTTTGATGCCAGTGGTTATAAAATTTATCATCAAATGCCGAATTCACGTTACCGCGTTGCGCCAGTATTCCGCTCCGCCCTCAGAACAAGTCAAGTGTTGCGTTGTTCTTTTTCGGCTTCCGTAATTGCGACGAATGACCTTGAGGGTGTGTCGTCTTCCGAGCTTTTCGCTCACTTGCCGGCAACATCTCTTCCTGTGCTGCTCATCTAGTCTCTTCCCTACAGTTATCGTTAATGTAAGTTGTGTTTTTGTATTCGTTTTTACTTGTATAACCATATAAGATAAAGAGGAAAGATTTTGTTACATTGCACTATTACGAAGTCTCTTTTATTAGTGACAATTTTAGAATTTTCTTTCATCACTTATTCAATGCATGGTCGCAACGTGACATTGGGTGACCTTCATATGATAAATGCTCTAATTATATTAAAAAAAAGGGGAGTTATTGGTAAAACGTGTAAATAACGTGGTCGAAGTTTTGCCGAATTTCATTTCTATGAAGACCATTTTTTTTTTTTTACATTATCAAATTAAAGGTAGGAATTGATCATTGCTCATGTCATATTCAAGTAAGGCTAGTAATCCAATTAGCCTAATTTATCTAAGACTGGCCTATTATCCTAGTTATGCGTACGGAATTTACAATTCGTTGATGTCTGAGGAAGTCGTCGGGGATAAGGTGCTTGCGCTTACCGGTGTAATGTTTTTGCAACTTTCTGTGTGTTAAAGCTCGATAAATTAATAATGGAAGAGCTATTTTCTGTCACGACTGCGGGCAATTGAGGGTTTTATTAATTCTGCATGCGATTCTGTGCTCGTTTCCACTTCCCACCACTTAATATTAAATGCTGTGTGTCCATGTTAGCAAGGGTTACCATATTACCTTGATGTTAGGAATTGTTAATAGTTTACCTTTCAACCAGATCTTTAAAAATGTAATGCCTGTAGAACTTAAATCATGTCAATTTGTCAAATGTCATCTTACTGGAAGGAAAGCGCCCTGATCCGCTGAACAACTTTTCCCCATACCATTATTGGGACAACGGCTTGGCCAGCTCTCAAAAACCATCATCAAACTGCTAACCGTGGTTAGTAATGGCAGAGTTACTCTGGCATCGGCAACTGCTACACTGTTGGGTAAGCTAATGTTGCAGCAGTTGTTTACACCTAATTAATTATATTGCACAGTTCTAGCTAACATATCTAACCAAGTTTGCAAAACGTTCGTCGCCTGGTCTTTGTTCCTGACGATTGGATGTTGGCATCTTCATCTTCATATCATTTGTTAACAGAACTTCTTGTCCCGTCACACCATGATGCTCCAGTGGTCCATGTAGCGTAATGGTTATGGTGGAAGCGCTGCACTAGATTTCCCCTGCTGTTTTTGACCCAGTCAACCTTCAGATTGTACAGTCCTGTCACTCGCCTTCCCGACCTCTGCGATGACTTGCACCGAGATGTAATCCCTTCGCGCTTCGCTCCGTGTTGCACGTGCTGTCTGATACTCTTTTGTACATTGGTGCACATTTCTCTTGTGCAACAATTTACTTCATGTCTTCCCCCACCATTGGCTCTGGTGTTGACTGTGGTTTACCTCACCGCTTGCTGTCAACGGTGGTGCAGCTCGTTTTGACTTTTCCCCCATTCTTCTTGAGGTTTACTTGATTTTCCTGTCTCTGGTGGCCCTTGTATTGTCATTGTGGATACCCAGAACCATACTAACTTGGCATTTCAGTTGACCTATTTGTAAAGTTGGCTTGATCTGGTTGGTGCACATAGATCCAGAAAGTTCAGTAACCACTTACCCTGTAGCTGTTGCAGTTGGGCTGCAACACATTGTGATCCGTTTTCCATATTCTGGATACCTCCATTTTTCATTTTAATGTTTGGCATCTGCCCTAATTTCAAACCGGGGAGGGGTGATAGACTAGTGCCCCCCCCCCCCCACCAAAAAAACTGGCATGAATTTGCATCTCCTGACATCTTGCTCTATGTTGCCAAATGTGATGGATATGGCAAGACTTTCACCTCGTACGAAACTAATGACAAAATGACATTAGGTTGGAAAGAATCGAATGTTGACGTTGCACATGAAGCGATACATAGCTTTTAGGGTCTTAGGGCTAAGCCCTGGTGACTTGTTGGCTTGGCACATTTCCAAGTTAGGCATTAAACTCGCTATGTGTAAAATATGATCAAGTTTATGTAAAAACCTTTATTTAACTTGATTTGCTAAGTGACGTAAAAATGACTAAAAGATTCATTCCCATTCCACGGCCGTGCCACCCCCCACCCAGGTCCACCCCCATACCACTGGCAACCCCAAGTAACAGGTGTGCCTCCTTTTCCAGCAAAACTTGACCCAGCTTATACCCAACCTTGTCCCTTCATACCCTCCCACTGTTCCACCCACATCTGTCCTCCCATCCCATCATTCCTTGCCCTGTCCCACCATATGACGCCCATCTACACCTAGCCTGGTTGCCCCCCCCCCCCCGCCCGCTGCACCTGGCCCACCTACTCGCCCACCCTGCTGTACATGCAAATGCATTTGCTACAAACTCCATGAACTGAATCTCTGCTCCGTACTCACCAACCTGCAGTTGTTATCACTGAAGCAAAATCCAAAACTAAACAACTTCCGTGAAATCGAGGCCATTTAACTCGGAAACTATCATACAGTTTTCAACCCTCTCCAAAATCAAACTAGAGGGATCATTAGCTTCATTCACCTCGATGTGGGCTACAACCTTGTAGTGGCCCCAAACACATTTGATGACTTCATTGAAACTGGGACCCCTGGGCACCATGTCTCCGCCATTGCCTGCCTTTATAGGTTACCGAACAGTACTACCGACAACAATAACTCCTTTATTAATGCCATTAAATCCTTATTTGATAAGTATGGTGACAGTATATTCCTAGTTGGCAATTTCAACCTGCTAAACCTCAAAGGGACGGAAAAGGAAGACTGGCACCTTGCTGCCGCCGAACTTACCTTCATTGACGCCTACACCAGTAGAAACCTCACAGCATGGCCACAAACCCACCAGGTTACGACACGAACAAACACCAAATACCTTGGATCTTGTGCTATGCACATCCAGTGCCGTGTGTAATGTTGCCTTTCTCATCCTCTCGTGTGACCATGCACCCACACTTATTTGGAAGTCCTATAAACAGGCACCAACCCGAGCCAGATTGAACATATACTGATAGGGCTGATTTTAACAATATTAGGAAAGCGGTGACATCTGCTAATCTTTCTGACACCATGGCTACCTTAAACACCAAAGACGCTTGGACCATTCTGCACCACACTATCAATCAATCCACTCTATAGATATTCCCCCTACCGTCATGCAGAGAGGAAAGAAGAAAAGCAACCAACCCAGGGTTACCAAAATTGTTAGGGATGCCCTTAATCAGAAGAAATAAAGCTGGACCCACTGCATCGCTGATTATGAACACAAGGTGACCTGCAACACTGCCACTGCTCTTATCCCAGAAGTCTTGCACTGTGTACAAAGACCTTGCTAGCGCCGCATCTTCCAATCCAAAGAAATTCTGGGACTATGTCAACAGGAGAAAGCCTCGTCATGTACCCGTGAGTCCCCTGAAAAACCATGGTGACATTCTCTGATCCACTACCAAAGGCAAACTAACTGAAGCTTTACTTTGGGTCTGTCTTCAAAAGCACCAGCCCTGGAAATAAACCTGCTCTTGGCACCATTCAGATAGTAGCAAACCCCTCAGTGTGGTCAATTTTGATACCTCTGACACCCTCAAATAAAATTGCTGTCGTTACCATAATATGCATCGTGCTTGGATTGACCACCTCCATCCTCTGACCCTAAAAGAACTTGGCCCAACTATTAGTCCTGCCTTAGCACAATTGTATACCAAGTCGATGACTGGCAGCACTGTACCTACGGCCTGTAAACTTGCGCATATCATGCCTATCCACTTCCACAAAGGTGGATCTAGATCGTCTGCGAAGAACTGCCGCCCAATCATTCTTACCAGTATTCCAGTATTCCCTGCCAAATGATGGAAAAGATTGTTTTTAACACCATGTTAAACTTGGCGATCAAAAACAACATTCATCAAAACCAGTACGATGGTCTCCCCAGGAGGCCAACAATGCACAATCTTATCCACTTCCTCAATAAAATTACAGTGGCTCGACAATAAACTTCGAGCTGATACAGCCTACTTCGACCTTGCTAAGGCATTTGACACCTTGCCGCATGTCACACTTCTGGATGTTCTTGGTGATGCTGGTTTTTCGGGTGCACTTCTCGTGTGGCTATCCACATTCCTCTCCGAAAGACACCAGATGGTAGTGAGGAAGGGTTTCTCTCTGCCAAAGCTGAAGTACACAGCGGAGTCCCACAGGGCAGTGTGCTTGGCCTACTCATTATTTTCATGAACACCTTGTGTGTATTTCTTGACAAAGATAACTGTTTTCCTAGATGATATTGAAATCTTTGAGATCTCTGATAACCCAGTAAGTACTGCTGAACTACAGGCCGATATTTTCAGTATGGTGTACTGATGATCATGGACCTAAATGATAAGTGTGGCGTTGTGAAGTTGGCATTCAACACCACAAGGGCACCTGGACATGCCCTACCAGAAAAGGAACGGGATCTGGGTATAATCATTGATCGCGACTTGGGGTTCTGACCACATTCAAATGGTAACTGCAAAGGCTTACGGGACCCTTGTCTTTCTCGGACCACATTCTTGACCCTTAACAGAAAGACTTTTCTTTTACTGTACCACAGTAAGGTGTGCAGTATCTTGGAGCCTGCAGCCCAGGCATGGTGGGTCCCCATCGAGGAAGACGTTGGAATGGTCCAGAGACTTGCCACAAAGCTTGTCACGAGGCTCAAGAACTTCTCTACTCAAACCGGCTTGCAGCTCTCAAGCTTCCGACACTGGAATATTGATGAGTGAGAGGAGACCTCATTCTGACTTTCAAAATACTTAATGGCAAAGACCAGACCTCTGTGACTGGTTCACACTTTCCTTTTATCTGGTGACCTGCAACCATGGAGCCAAACTTTTTAAACACAGATGCACCACCCTTTGTCAGCACACTTTTTCGTTTTTTGTGTGGTGAACACTTGGCATAAGCTACCTCAACACGTTATCAGCGTAACCTCTGTTGTGCAATTCAAGCAGCGCCTTGACACAGTGTTCCCTAATTTTGTCAGCTCTTATTGTTACAAGAACTGTTCACTTTGTGGCTCACTCGGTGCCAAAAGCATTTTGTGCTTCCTGCCGAGAATCTTTCAATTTTTAGTGTTTACTGTTTGGTGGTTTATAGAGGTAGTCATAATTAAACAGAACAGTTCAGGCACTTGTTAAAACCCTGACGACTTGGGAATAAAGGTTCCGTAGGGATTCAGTTCAATTGTTAGCTAGACTAGTAGGGAAAATTGCATTTTACGGACACGCCTCGGTTCACACAGTTTGAAGTGTGTAGGATGTTTGGTTTAGGATTGGGGATCATTTTAATAAATCAGCTAAAGCCATAAAAAAAGTACCTTGTTTAACAGGATATTATCTGCAAAAGTGACCATGGCCAGGTGGGTGAATTTTATTTATCAAATTTTTCCTTGGAGCCCCCCCCGAATCCTTGGCGGTCCCTCAGGGGGATCTTGGAGAAATTCCAGGGAGATCATTGGAAGTCCTAGAAAATCACTGGACATCTTGCTGAACGTACTCCACTTTCTGAAGTGAGCAACCCCTCAACTAATTCATTGTCAGCGCAATAATAATGGAAATTTACGGAGAATTGTAGGAACTACAGTACGTAAGAGGCTTATAACCATCCAATGGATATTCTACCCCAACACTCGGGTGCACGGGGAAGCATCGAACCAATTTGTGGGGGTGCAACCCTCTAAAAATAGATAAATTGTTGACTAAAGAATTTAATTTTTGCATCGCTCAGAAACTTTTACTCAAATTTATTACCAAATGGTAATAAATTTGAGTACAAGTTTCTGAGCGATGCATTTTGAGCTCGGTTTCTAGCCTAACAAATCAGATTGAGTGGGAAAAACATGTGCTCTATGATATTGTATGTTTGGGCTGTAGGCTAGTTTTGCATGCTTTTTGCATAGCCTGGTTGTAGTGTCGTCGAAATAAGTCAAATAAAAATGTTGTTGGATCATGAATGAATCTTAGCTTTCTGCTAAAGCAAACTAGGAGTAGCCTACTTTTGAAGGTCTACGCAAGTTTTGGCAAGATTCGGTTTCATGTTGTACACCATCTTCTGTCTTGTATACAGGATTCGTCGGCTGAGTTTTGGAATGGGTAGTAAAAACCTTATTACACTTTTTGCTGATATTACGTGGTGGAGTTGTTGCCGTCGAAGAACTTTAAAATCCAATTGTTGTAGTCATTTGCAAAGAAAAGCAGGTAGATGTATCGCTGTATAGATTAAATGTAGAAAAAGTGAGTCTCACAAAAGAGTAAAATTGTATGACTATATGGTGTCACCAAATGAAATTTACTTTTAACACTGCTGATTAATAAGGGAAATCCTTACTATTTACCATCACTAGCACCCCGAGTGTCGTAAAATTAAAAGTTTTTAAAAGGTATCCTTATGTTACTTGTAGTCTCTTCATTTGTGAAGTGCAAATTTACATGGATCACTTTACTGGATCCAACATTCAATTCTGATTCAAAAAAAAGTGGCTCATACTCTAAGAAGTAGAAAGAGCCACATTATGAATTGGAGGGTAGATAAGGGAGAAAAGCTGCAGTTTAAACACCCTTATTCCAGTGTGCACGCGGCACCCAATCAAGACAAGCGATAGGTGATATGATAATTGTTCCCTAAATTACGTCAATAGTATCATGGACCACCATACACCAGGGGTGCATAAAATTCTTACTGGACAAAATTTTCGTACAGATTTTTCAAATTTCCAGCCTTTACTATGTAGGCAAGCCATTTTTCAGTAAATTTCCGCAGTTCTTGGAAATTTACCACGAACCTCGTTCTGGCATATTCTGCACCCCTGCTAAAATCTTGATACCATGCAACACTACAAGCTGTAGGGAAATGTAAAACTTCTGACGGTTCAATACGATACGATAGCAACTGGCCATTTAGCAATCTCACAGCTTTTTCGTCAAGTAAGCCGTTCAATATAAATTGCCTCTGAAAAGTAAGGTTAATTAGGCCTAGTGATTTTTTTAATGACTGGAGAGCTGCATTATGTTGGACTCTCCTTATTGATTTGGCTACAAAACACTTTCCCGTAGAGGAGTCGGCTAGTGTACAATCAATCCTGATTTTTTGCATTATTACAGATTATACTTGTAATTTCTGTATGGATTCCAATGCGTGTTAGCCATCGAGGGGCTGATAAAAAATACTAAAAGTAAAGGCTGGTTCAGTTATTTCACCCATGAACTCCTCGTTAAAGGAAATTGGCTGAACCCAATTACTGGGCCTACTAACTAAGCTTTTCTGTGTGCTGGGACGCAGTTTTTTCAAATTATGGAAAACCTGTCGTATGGTCTTAAACAGTATGTGAAGTGTTCAGGTGATGGTAAAGAATTTTACCTTACTTTTTTGTGAGAATTGCTTACTCTAGTCCTAGCCTACTTTTAATTTCTTTACGATTTGTGAAACTAACTAATTTAGCTTGGTGGGGCCGCCCCCTCCCATTTACTGCTTCACACTTTTTCATTGAAATTGTACGTTTTTAAAGCCTTGGAGAGGTTTTTCATTTTGATGTCAACTTTTAGCTGTCGTGTCACTCAACATCTTGCGTACTTAAAGGAAGTTTGCCAACAGTGATCATTGCAGAAGTTAACAGAATTTATGCTAGCTTAATTAGACCATTAAAAAAAAAAAACGTTGGTTCTTAGGCCTTGCCCGCACCAATTTTTCATTTTTAAAAGTTTTTTCAAATTTTATTACGGGAAATAAAAAAGAAATAGCAGCCAAAATAGCAGTTAAGAGTCCTTAGTGAGAATGAAAACGTAAAAATTGCCATTCTTGTTGTTAAATAATTTTATGGATACTTGGTATGCAGAATTACGAGCTAGTGTTTTGTATTTTATCCAAGTTAAAAAATAATTCCCCAAAATTTACGGAAAAATAAAGCCGAAATACAGGGTAGGGTGGTCCACAAAAACTAACGACCAAACATTTTCTGAGTCCAACTGTTCTAGTTAGCACCCCTCATAACCAGAGTAATCAAAGCTAATGAAACGAGAAGATTTCTGCCCTCAACTGATTCTGAGGGGTGCTTACTAGAAAATTGGACTAAGAAAATTTTGGGTAGTCAGTTTTTTGTGGACCACCCTGTATAAGTAAAAATAATCTTGAGTTTTGTTGACGTAATGACATTTCACTGTGCGAAAGTTAACGATGTTTCAATGTAACTGTAGCTGACACTTCGTCTTAGAAATTTTTAAACTATTTTTTTGTTTGTAGTTCACAATTCCAAGATGCCAATCAAGAAGATCTTTGCTCGTATGATCTATGACAGCCGCGGTAATCCAACCGTAGAGGTTGATGTAGAGACTGAAAAAGGTCTGTACCGAGCAGCTGTTCCTAGCGGTGCCTCGACAGGAATTTACGAAGCTCTGGAGCTTCGTGATGGTGATAAGAGTATTCACCATGGTAAAGGTAAGACTATGTGCGATATTATCTGGAAGCTAGCAGAACGCAGTTTTGGTACACCCAGATAGTTGCCCTGTGGCCGTGAAAAGAAATAAAGTTGTTTCTCGGGTATTTTCATTCAAAAAGTAACCAGGCCACCAAGCTTTTTATTTTATTTTTTATTTTATTGGAAGTAACTCAAGTCTTAGTTTCAACTGCTCAAAACACTTGCATCTTAATTTTACGGAAAAACTTGCAAAACACTTAATTTTACGGAGCTGAAAGTGGTTAATTTAGGCTAAATAATATTTATTTTCAGCTAACTGAATTGCTTTTCCTTGTAACGGTAATAAATTTAGCTTGAAACAGCAAATAAAAAGCATAGACAAGGGGCAAATTTGACCACCAGGCAGGGCCTGAGAAACAACTAATTTTTTTTTCGTAGCCTGTTGTGGATTTTTTTTATTTACAATTCGTAAGTTGAATGTTCTGCGCATTGTGTTGATCACTAAAAAATAAAATAGTTAGCCTACTACGTTACTACTGGCAGCTGCAAAACACCAGCACTCTCCAAAAGGGTGCAGTCACCATATTTAAAATACAGTGCAGTTAAGCTTTATTCACTTGTCCAACACTCCTGATGAAGCTGCTGAAGAGAACTGGGCCTACTGTTAAGGTTTCGAAACTAGACAATAAGGTAACTTGGAATAATAAGACTTCGGGCTAAAAATTTGAGCAGCAAAAAGTTTCACTTAGTTACGAAAACGGTATAATTAACTTTTTTTTAGAAACCTTGTTTTGTGTTGGTTGCTGTCAAAATTATGCTTACTGTAGCTTGCAAGGAGCATACAAGGTGGCCGACGAAACATTCGTAACTCGAGATAACCTTTTAAAAAGTTCTTTCAGAAATGAAAAATGTGTGCTAATTTTCTAGATCTGAAATCCAGTTCTTAGTCCAAAAAAGTGGGTCCCGATTTTATAATTTTTGAAAGGTTTTTTTCATCTTCGGTGTAGTAATGACGCTGTACAAAACATTTTTATCTGGGGCATCATGACTAACAAAATTATTTCAATGTTTTTTTTATTTCAAACTAGAAATGGAATTTCGGGTCATAGAATTGGATTTTGGAGCTTGAAAATTTGTCCCTTATTTTTTACATTTAAAGACTGTTTAGGTTGGGTTAGGGTTTTTTTTTTCAGGTTTTTTTTGTAAATACTGAATGGTTGGGGCCATAGTCGAAAGACAAAACATGCTGAAAATCTCTTTAAAATATGCCTGAAATGGTGTATTGGAAAAGAAAATCTGGTAGAGCTTAAATAAATATAGGGCTCAAGAAAGTTGTAGGGCTCAAGAAAATATGTTTGTTATCCCTAATCATGAATCCCGAAGTATATCTAAGAGTAGAGGTATGGAGAGAAATGGTTGATATTTATTAACCATGTCAATAACCTTTCTTTACAGGGGTCCAAAAGGCTGTGGGCCATGTCAATGATTCCATAGCACCTGCAGTAATTGCAAAGGTTTGTACTATTTAGTATTATTTTGGTAATGTAGACATTTTTTCTTCATTAAGAATAGGACATGAGGTGTCAAATAAGTACCTGTTGGTCGTCATTTAGTCGGCTTTAGCCAACCTCCTTTGTGCATTCAACGAACCCTATCTCTTATACAGTTTTTATCCCAGGATACCTCCCCAATAGAAAAATTGGTTTTGTCTGCTCCAGACGAAATTCCTGAAAAAAAAATAAAGCCGTTCTTCTAAACCAACATACCCTTAGCACAGTGATGGAAGTGGTTCTGTCTTTATTGTCAGGATGCTATCGCGTCTGACGTGTATCATGTCAGCTCTGTTCGTTTGTTATTTTTCCAGTTTTGTCCTAACCATCGCTGCTGTTTCAAGTCTCCTGAATTCTGATAATTATATCCTTTGTGCTGTTTTTCACTTCCATTCGCAAATACTTCTTTTTCGTTTTAGGCTAAATATTTATATTTACGCTTCATGCTTAAAACCTTAAATTCAATTTAAGAAGCTTCATTAGCTCACCATCGGGTGGCATCCCTACTCAGTACCCAGCAGGCTGAAGTTTGCTCTCACCAAAAGATCCCCGGCGACAGACATCCCACATGTCACTTTGTGATAAAACCCTGAGATTTGTTTCGTCAATTCTGAGTTTGAAGTTAACAGTATTTTGTGCTAGCAGTGTAATACTAACCAGAAAAAGGCTTCCGACACCTAACTTAAGGGGAATTTCGCTTCATTAGACTTCCGCTATGTCTAAAAACAATGCCTCAGTTCCTACAATGTTTCAAATGGCCAATTCGGAAGTTTTGTTGCACAATTCCTACCTAACGGCTCCAAACTAGGTTTCGACCCCCCCGTTTCCTGTTCCCACGCTGCCTCCTTCCATGCTCGTTATTGGTCTCCTTTCTGGCATTTCTGTAGAAATCACAAACTTTATTAAATTTTCAATGGGCTCTTAACGGGGTGAAATTCAAGCACTTTGGCGATTTCTTTCTTGGTCGAAGGCATCATGAAGGAAACGCCCAACGTGCGTGAAGCCTCAAAATCCAATGTGGCGCCCACTTCAGTCGCACCATAGGCTGATCAGCGGGAATATCCTCAATATCAAAAGTTGGAGTAGCCTATATATCATCCGAAGTTCATTGGTTCCCCTTTGACGCTTCGAGCGATATTTTATTTTTTCTAGTTGGTCGTCCAGGACATCGCGAAGGAAACACTCGACAAGCTAGAAGCTGCAAAATCCTATAGGGTGTCTGAATCAATGGCAGCATCGGCAGGATCTCGCCTATTTACGATCAGTTAAAAAATGATTTACCTCTAGCTGTATCGGCAGGTCTGGGGTTCTCCCCTTCAGCTGATGGACCCCGTGCTTTCATCCTCGCCATTAGACACCTGTAGTTGCATACAATGCACGATCAACACTTGAGCACACTATTGACGCTCCTTTACTGCTTCAGCAGTTGACCGGGAGTGATTTCATCACCTCCGGTGACAACGTCAAGGCCCATCGAGATAAGTCGTCTTACCGGCCACGTCAACACTTCCATCACGATTGCAACCAGTCAAGCACAGCTCAGCTCCAAATCATAAGCAGGTCTCCATTAGTGCATCAATGTTCTTTTTTGCAAAAAGGCAAAAAATACCGTTACGGCACTTCGGAACTAAGTCAAACGTGGCATGATGTTGGTGAGCAACAAGTTCAAGTGTCGAACGTTACAGTTGCGGATGCTTATCCGCCATATATGGTAGCCTTTCATCCTGATGGGGGTAGGGACGATGCCTCCTTTGTGTGCACTGCGTGTCTTGCATGTTAGGACTTAGTGGCACGTAAATAGTTTGGAAATCATTTTCTTAGGTGATGAAACCCGGGCTACATATGCTATGACAATGGCATCGAGTTGCCAGTTGTGCCAATAACTCCCCATACGTCTCAGAATAGTTCATGAATGTCCGCATGCTGCAACGGTATAGGCGTTTGGTGATGGGTGAAGAATACCCAACTCATCGCTGCATGTAGAATACCCGTGCACACGACGTTTGCATGAAGCCACATGTTCGGGTCTTCGTACATTGCCAAATTGCCACATCTGCGCATCAGCACATACGGTCATCAGCGCTTCTGGAAATTCAGCTCATAGCTACAGCGGCACCACAGGCGCATTGTTTCCTCACTAAATCTTAATGTTGACACTTCACATCGACATGTCTCTGCTTAGTCACCCAAGCTTCGATGGGGGCTTCGACTATCCAATCTTCATGACCATCCTCCAATGGAGGATGATTAGATCTCTTGATGTTGAAGATATGAGAAAAGGAGTGCCTTTGTTTCGTAGAAAAAGTACAAAGTTCATCCAACAGTATTTGCTGAACATGTTTTGTTACGAACCGCTGTTTCCCGTGGTTAAGTCAGCGGACCCTCCTCATACCACTTTGTGCGAATTTGGATGCTGTGAGCTCCGCATCATCACCTCCCGCAGTCTGTCCCCAAGGTAGTTTTTCGGCAGTTTTTGGCTTTCGAAGGGTTAACGTGAAGATAAGTGCTCTCTCGGTGGGGCAACTGCTTTCCTACCTTTATCCCAAGAAGTAGAATTTTTTTTAAGGGCAATGGTATGGGCCCCCAAACGCGTACACTATTAGCCCTTTCCTAAATCCGAATTCGTCATGGAACACCCCTACATTGCGCTCGACTCTTGCCTTACGGCTCCCTCAGTAAGACTCACCTTAGCCTGACCGAAGATGGTGAAAACCTGGTCAGATGGAGCATTGGGGCTAGTCCTCATGCTAACTTAGCGTACTCTGCCTCCCTGCTGCTTTGCAGGCTCTCATGGCTGAGCTAGCAGCTACCAGGACTGGCACCACATATGAAGAACACTCCAACTGGGGCCTTTAGGCCATAATGAATATGGTACTCGCTTGACTCTTACCTGGAGTCGACTTCCAACGTTCCTACGATAGTGATTGGTCGGCTTCGTCTACTTACTATGCACTCGTCTTCAAGACTACTCGGCTGTTAACTGCTCGCTTTGGTGCCAGAGTTTCGGGATAAGTTAAAACTTCCCTGGTTCTGAAACCAGTGGCTCTAGGAAGCCTTCCTGGCAGGTCTAAACAAAACCCCTTTCGGCTTACTGCCACGGTCCCCTACCAAGTGTCAAGGGGGAAAGGCAATCCAAAAACCCATATTATGGAGGTGCGCAGCAACCCAGACAGGATGAGTCCCATTACCAAGGTCTTGGCGTACTTTCGTTTTGTAAGATCAGGACACCCTACGGGGTGGGGTTGAGATCCCTGTCCCCATTCTGGACTCTTTCAGAGACAACCCTGTTCCCCTTACCGACGAATTGGTGAAGACCCCAACATCATGTACAGGAATGGGAATCCTTCATGTTGGACGCCTTTGTTCTTTCGGTTATCAAACATGGCTACGTTTTATCCTTCTACTTAGGTCCACCACCCAATATGAAAGGCCACTCAATTGTTGTTCCTGAATCACAAAGAAATATTCTGTTGTCCATTTCACCGGAGCTGATATTTCTGCTAGCTTTATGAAGAGCTAGCTTTTGTTCTTGCCACAAGGGAACAAAAAATTTTACTAAAAGAGGTAACTACTTAACTGTGATGTTTCTGCTAGAAGAAAAATAAACCGAAGTTGAAAGGTTTTGTTCACTTGAATAAATTACTGTATGCAACAGACTTCAATTGTTCCTCAGGACCAACAGTTGAAAAGTGGAAAATTTAAAGGTGTGCTTTGTCTAGGAAACTCTTGTGGCCAGATAAAGTGTAAATGTTTTACATCTTTTTTTTTCTTTTTTTTTTGCAGAATTTTGACGTCACAAAGCAAAAAGAGATTGACGAGTTCATGCTTGCTGCAGACGGTACAGAAAACAAATGTAAGAATTGCGTAATGCTGGGCTTTGGATGCAGATCTTGTTTAAGAGATTATGACGATTAAAATATTGCATTGGTTGTGAAGTAAAACTAGTAATTAATTTTTTTTTCTTTCCTTTAGCCAAATTTGGGGCCAATGCTATCCTTGGTGTTTCATTAGCCGTCTGTAAAGCTGGTGCTGCTCACAAGGTAATTTTATGTGCACTTGTTAAATGTTAACTTAGAAGTTTTGCAGTAGAGGCTTATTTGCTGCTAGCAATATAAACGTGTCGAAACCCATTTGCATTCTCAACGGTCACTGCTTTATGATTTGCAGTTAGACATCTGTTAATTCATCAGGCTAATCTTTCTGCTTTAACCAATTTTTTTTGAAAATGCCTTGGAATAATTAATACAATTTTCCAGGGTGTTCCTTTGTATAAATACATCGCGGAGCTTGCTGGCAATGATAACATCGTCCTACCCGTTCCTGCGTTCAATGTTATCAATGGCGGAAGCCATGCTGGAAATAAATTGGCTATGCAGGAATTCATGATCCTGCCAACAGGTAATGCCTAATTTTAACTGTTCTAGGTTGATAAATTGACAATATTTGTTAGTGCGATGTAAAATAATTGCGCTTCGACCACTAGGTGCTGCATCTTTTACCGAAGCCATGAGAATGGGCACTGAAATTTACCATCATCTCAAGAATGTTATCAAGGGAAAGTTTGGTTTGGATGCAACAAGTGTTGGTGATGAAGGTGGTTTTGCACCTAACATTCAAGAAAATAAAGAAGGTAGGAGTTGCAACTTCATTCATATTAATTGTATTCGTAGGGGAGTTTTAGGTGTGCTAAAGTTACGTTGTCGTTTCTTTTAAAACTTTTTCCTTTTGCCAATTACACTTAAATCGGCAATTTCCCATGCTTTTACAATTCTTTTTTTGTGCTGCACTGTCTGGTTTAACGAATTCGAAGTAGAACCAAAATGATGGCTGATTATAGGAGGAATTGGCTCTTTCTTACATTTAACTGAATTTCAGTAGGGGAAAGTAGATTAGACTTAATGATGCAACAAAACTTCTAAGTAAAGAATTTCCTAGACTCATGTTTTTTAAACCTTGAATTATGAACATATATACGTCAGCAAAAAAGTGTCCCAAATGGAGTAACGACGTATATATACATCGACGCTTAAGGGGAAATGTAGGTTGATTAATGCAATTTTCGACCAAAATATTGTAAATGAGGAAAGCTGAAGTTTGCTGCCTGATATGTTGTGCATGGATTTTGTAAACAAAATGTTCCTGGATGTCAATAATTTTATAAAAAGCAGTTTAGTTGATTGATCTCACTAAAAACTTAAAAAATGTTAAGTCATTTTTGATTAGTGGTAGCGGGTAAACCATTTAACTAAACGCCGTTATCTTGGCTCGTAAAGCTGGAATGCTCCTTTATTCAGGCCTCTAAAAATATTTTCTCGACCATTTGGCATGCACCAATCAAACAAATTGTAGTAGGCTGTTTCTGGCGTTTTCAACCTAACTTTCCAAAGCATTCGACAGATTTCGTTCATTGGCCAGTTGGCACAATGTTTCTGATTCGGCACGCTCTCATTGGCTGACGATTTCACGTAAGCTCTTTGTGTTCAATTCAATTTGTCGTTGAAAATTACAAGGAAGAGTTTCACATTAA
Organism: Lithobius niger; assembly: GCA_023313725.1. Taxonomy (NCBI): domain Eukaryota; kingdom Metazoa; phylum Arthropoda; class Chilopoda; order Lithobiomorpha; family Lithobiidae; genus Lithobius; species Lithobius niger. The sequence continues at coordinate 31,781 of JAHWFP010221409.1, forward strand.
AAAACTAAGTGGCAACTACGAAGCAAAACTAAATCGAGCCTATCAACCTTCCCTCGCTCATCAGGTGGGAACAATACTTGGTCTCACACGGGAGATTTTATATTTTAATGCATTACCGCCCGTAATTTTAAAAATGGTTCTCCAAAACTATTTAAGACCTTTATCTAATTTTTTTCTGTGCACCTTTATGAATATCAGTTGCGTGCATGTAGTAAGTTAACACAAAATAAACCGTTAGGCCTACTGGAATTACTTTGAAACTAGCTAGAATCACCTGGAACTCTGAAAGTATTCATCATGCCGACTTTCAAAAATCGGGGTACTGTCTGTATCTCACAAAGTTTCGACTGGATATCAAGGCTTCATCAGGCACGATTAAGGAAAATGGGTTCTCTGGTTACATCTGTTTTCGTCTGCTCGAAAAGAACATGTACGGCCTCCGATATTTACTAGGCAAGTTTACGCAACTGGCCTGGTGTCCTATATTTACGATGTTGGTCTCAACTTGAATGTAAATGTAAATATTGGACCCACCATTGGAAATAGAGTAGACCAGGCCAGTTGTATGAGCTTGCCTTGTAAATATTAGAGGCAGTGAACGTTCTTTTCGAGCAGATGTAAACAACAAAGATCTAACCAGAGGACTCATTTTCTTTAATCGTGCCTGATGAAACTGTTGATATACTAGTCAAATTTGCAAGGTACAAACAGTATCCTGATTTTGAAAGAGTGTGATGAACAATATCAGAGTTCCAGGTGATGGTAGTAAGTTAAATCATTGTGTCCAATATTTTTCGTAAGAATTTCATTAGTGCCTCACTCCAAGGGTGACGACATTTTAACTCGCTCCTTAAAGGGTTAAACCAATGCAATAAAACGACTTGTGCATTAATTGTCATAACTGAGTCGTAATGACATTTGGTTAATGTGCAAGTCGTTTTATTGCATAAGGAATTTTTCCTTAAAGAGAATTTTAGCGCTTTAGTTGGCCACTTCTGACTCCTATAATGGAAATCCTCTATACGAACTTCATTATAAGGTGAAGGATCATTCCATACAAAAAAAACATTTTCTGTATTGTCATGGTCTATTCACAAACCCTAAACCATCGTTTTAAGGAACTAGTTTAGAGAACACATCTCCTTAACGGCTCACCCAAACCACGACCCAAAATTTTAATCTTTTTCACTCGATGGTAGAAATTGTGTAGTGTTTTATGCTGCTTCTTGCAGAGCAATGAAAATGTAGATGTAGTTAAGATTGAATTTCATATTTATCTTAGGAGTTTTACTGTCTTGCATATTTTGACATTTTCATACAACAGCATCAATGTAAAGAAAGCCCTCTGTATTACCAACTTTGGTACAAAGAACCATTTTTTTGGCAAACTAGGTTGTACTACTGTGGCTGTGTTTTAATAGAACCGCCTTAGTATTTAGCATGAGGGTTTTAATTTTTGTCCACTTTACAGCTCTTGAGTTGATCAAGACTGCCATTGAGAAGGCAGGATACACAGGCAAAATTACAATTGGTATGGATGTAGCAGCTTCCGAGTTCTTCCGTGAGGGTCAGTATGACTTGGATTTCAAAAATCCTAATACTGACAAGAGCCAATGGGTGTGTACAACATTTCTGTAGCTTAAAATCTCGTGATATGTGGTGAAGTGACATTTTTAATAAAACTATTTTGTATTATAACTTTATAGCTTTCTCCTGAAAAGTTGGGCGATATGTACCGTAGCTGGGTGAACGAATACCCGATTGTATCAATTGAAGATCCATTTGACCAAGATGATTGGAATGCCTGGAGCCAACTTCATGCTAGTGTTCCAATTCAAATTGTTGGGTAAGTTCTTAATTTATTGAATTTTCTAATACCTTCGAAAGAAAAATGTAAGTATTGCTTACTTGAATCTAAGGTTCGCCTTAATTTGTGAAGTTAAATCTTTCTGTTGGACTTCGCGCTTCGGCTTTACCAGCACTGAAGTCTCAATGCCTTAAACAAGTTTGTTGTGAAGCTTTGTTTCCTTTTTTGGGGGGGAATTGATTTTGTTTTTTTGATTTTTTTACAACTTAAAATATTAAAAGTAGCAAAAAGAAAAGCCTAAGAATGAGGCACACCACCAAGCATGACTGCAATTTGTATAAAGGTGTGCTTTAGTTGCAATAAATTCTGATGTGGGCTCTTAGGATGATTCCAGCTTAATGGTAATTCTTTTTATAAATTCGAAGGTGATGCACTGGTTGAGCGATAATTAGGTAAGGACTGATTGTCTTGTAAATATCAGGTAGAACACCATTGTCTTTCAGTATTCACGAATATGAAAGTAAAGACAAATTTTTGGTGATTGTGGGAAACTTACTTTGAGGGCAGTGGTTCACATGTAGCAGCAAGCTGCCTTCATGAAACCCCAAAAGTGAGGGTTTCAATGGCTTTATTACTTATTACGAAAATTTTTTAATGTGTATGTTTACTTAATTTATTAGCATCAATACTAGTATTGTTTCGGAAGTTGATCTGGTCGGTGACTGGACAGGGGACAGGGGCAAAGTCCTTACCAGTCTATTCTAACCAGAGTATAGATTACCAGGTTTTTTCAGCGATTATTGGATAAATTATGCCCTATTCTGAACAATTATTTTGGCCCCTATTATGAGAGGTGGCTCCTTAGTGGACTTTCTGATTCTAAATAGGCTATTGTTCAAAATTAAACCATTTCCTCTATACGAGCATTACAGAAATTTAAAAATCTATTTGGATTAAATTTACAAAGTGTTGTTCACCAGCTTTGCACTGATAAGCTACCTTACTGTTCAGCCAGCATCTGTATGCAGAAATGTGTTTTGCATTCTACTACAGGGATTTGTTTGAAGGCAATAATATGCCAGAACTGCAATTGAATGTAGCCATTTATTTCGATTATTCAAATACAGTTTCAGTAACTCGTAGAAGGCTGGTAGGCGTTGGAGTGTTCATTTTCTTAACATCTTAGCATAGTTTATTATTTCAGTAATTTAGTACAATCAGTTTTGTCTCTGTAGTTTGCAATGTAGTTTTATTTTAACTGATTTTTGATACAGAGATGATTTGACTGTGACCAACCCCAAGAGAATCCAGACTGCAGTAGACAAAAAAGCCTGCAACTGCCTGCTTTTAAAAGTCAACCAGATTGGTTCTGTAACAGAAGCAATTGAAGCGTAAGTAACAGTGAATTATGTGCACTTCGTTTACAAATTAACTCTTTAACAATTAAGTTATTACTAAAATTCTTGCTTTATCCTTGTTTCTGTAAACATGCTTTGTATCATACAATTGTCTTGGAGACTAAGCCCTTGTACATAAGTTACCATTGTTGTGGTGTCCATTGCTGTAAATATTCTAAGATTCCAGTTTTTATTTTAACTAGCTGTTCCCGGAGTGGTCTAGTAGGAAGCCATACTTTCACACTGCCCGGTTGTCGCACTGGCGCAACCCATGGAATTGGAAGCGCACAGCACGTTTTATCTCAGCTGGGTGTGCGTTGAGTTTGGTGTTAGGCGTTTTCTGTAGATGTCGCCCCCAGCCATGCACTCACTACCTCTTGCTCACAACACATTGCATGAAGACTGACACTGAATAGCGTTCGCGCGGAAGTGCTTTAACAAATTGGCTACAAGTAAAATAAGTAATAATGGAGCCTGTAGTTACACATTTAAACAAGATTTTCCTTTAAAGTTGCATTGTAGGCTGCCTTGGTTCCGGCGTTGGTATTTGGTGTCGAAGCGATGTGAGATGTCGCATGCTTCGTTGTGATTGGCTGTCACAATGTTCGCCTATGGTTCAGCGCAAGTGAAATATATACAGGGTAATCCAAAAGTCTGGACGCCTACTGCCATTCTAAATCTACTTCCAGGAGAACCACGAAAATGTACATGTAATATAGGTCAGGGGGTAGTGACGCTAGTTCAATGACCTTGGAATGTTCCTTCAAGGTCATCACGATGTTAACTTTTGAACTTCACATCATAGAAAAGTGGTGTAAATTAGAAACTTGTAGAGAACCACAAGCCAATGCCAAAAACTGAATGAAAATCAAATCCTTATGGTAGGAGTTATGCTTCAGACATGTTAGTCTTATTAGCTTCACTGCACATCTTCAGGGTGTCTGGCGGAGAAGCCCCATACCTAACAAAACCATCACAGTAGTACGGGGTACAAAAGGTTTTGTTTCCTATCCACAAATGTGTGCTGAGTTTTTCACAAAATTAAAAACTGGTTTCCTGAAACTTGTGTAAGTGTAGTTACACATGGGGGATTGGATAGTTTACTGCATGTCACGAAGGAAGTGGACATTTAACTCATTTGCACAAATACTCCCCCTTTGCCAATACATGGTTGACACGACTGATAATAAAACGAATCAACGTGAATAATTCCTTTATTTTAAATAAAACATTGCCACAAGCCATTAAATCTCTTGTGCCTCTCCACTCGAAACATTGTCAGTCTGTCCCCGCCCCCGAAATGTAACTGAACGTATGCATGCTTCAGGAAACCAGTTTCCAATTTTGTGGAAAACTTGCCATATGTTTGAGGATAGAATACAAATTTTTTGGTATCCTGTACGCCTGCGACACTTTCTTTGGGTATGGCACCTTCTCCAGCTCACCTGGTTTACACCATTACTCTTGTTACAGGAAAAGTGATGGTGTGAACCGGGTGACCTTTAGTATTTCAAAAGATGCCTGATAAAGATAATTGTACTAATAGACTATCGAAAATTAGTGGAAAGGTTTGTGTTTCCGACTGTTATGAGATTAAGTGTGTAAACCTTTCCTAAATCTGATTTTTACCATGTTCCGAGTACACGTTGCATGCTCTGCTCGAATTTTTCGACTATCGCACATCTGGGTATGACCAACCATGCTTTGCGGGCTGCTGCTATTAATTCAATACATAGTTCTTTTTCTAGCATGATCATAGTTGTTTATAAAAACTAGCTGCCAAGTCAACTATTGGATGATAAATACAGGAAACATTGTTGATGAAAAGCTAGGACGCCTGTATACCAACATCCACTTTGGCTACTATGTTAATAATCCAAATAAAATTGACTTTCTTCACCCAGCATTACTTTTGTGTGAATTATGTTATGAATTGTGGTGATATGGTAGAAGTACCCAAACAATTGGCAGCTGCATAGCACAAGTTAATCAAACGGTGCTTGGTTTTCTAATTGCCGCTGTACCAAATGGCAAGGTATTTTGAGAAGTTGCCTAAAGTGACTAGATGCTACAGAAACGGAATATTTCCGTCGATGCATTTTCCCTAAATATTTTGTTCCTATGCAGGCATTTGCTGGCAAAGAAAAATGGTTGGGGCACCATGGTTTCTCATCGCAGCGGTGAAACTGAGGATTCATTCATCGCAGATTTGGTTGTTGGCTTAAGCACTGGACAGGTACTGTATAAAATAAAATCCTACGTCATACCAAGAATTTGTGACTGAGACCCCATACTGAAACGTCCTAGATCCATTCCAATTAGTTCCGTCTGAGTTTATAGAGGGCGCCACGAGTTTTATGTGGGAATTTCTACTTAGTTTTCAGCCTAAAATTAAACTGAACTAAATGAAACTAGCTAGTAGCTTGTATTTAATTATTTAGTTTAGCTTAGTTGTAATTTAGTTTACTTTACATTTGGGCTGAAAAATGAGCAAAAATTACCAGATGGAACACGTGGCGCCCTCTGAAAACTCTGATGGAACTAATGGAATGGATCTAAAACGTTTCAATAGTAACTTTTTAGTTAAATTCTCATTCTTGGTGATACATGTACCGTTCACTTAGCATATACTATGAAATATACATGTTTATATTTACCAGAAAATAGCGTAAATCTTGTATTAAACACCCATCATAACAATCAAACTGCCCAGACAAATCTCATGCCCACCACGTAAAATGCTGTAAAGTCGAAATTGTGAAATAGTGGAATTGACGCCCACCCCCTTAGTTTTTCTCTGCAAAATCAAGTAAAAACTTCCATGCTGCGAATTGGATCGATAGTAGGGCAAACACTTACTCCCTACTTTATGCTTTACTAGCGTCATTTCCGTCTCTGGGGTAATAAATGGACCATTTCCTGTCTACCTGCACCTGCTGCCTCTTTCCCCCTCTCCCTCGTAGCAATTAAAAGGATATAAAGATTGGTCTTTCAGACACAGTTGAGTTTTAAATCTCCAGAAGTGAGGTTAAAAAATAAGGTATGCTGTATTTAACCAGTACCACCCACACCCGATTTTTGCTAACTAGGAACTATACTGTATAAGCCAATGGGCACGCATGAGTTAGTGCCATTTGCTTGTCTCGGTGAGGCCTAAAGTGTGAAGGCTTGTTAATATTCTTTTTTTTTTTTTAAACTTAAACAATTATGGTGTCGGTGCTAGTCTTGTATACACGTGAAGCAGTTTCCCTCCTGTTGTGCTGAAATCTGATAATATATATTTCTCATGGCGCTTCTGCTAAATGCAGTTACCATAATTTCATGCCTCCCACCTCCCAGGTATCTCACTAAAAAAATAAGGCTCGAACGCAGAACGAAATTTGCTATTAAGTTATTTAAAATTTTGATATTAAGAATTAAATCTGATCTTGAAACAAGTGCTGCAAGAATTATTACAGAAGATTGATGGCAAAATGAGAAGTTGAATTTTCAACATAATTTTCATGTGATTCGTATCACTGCATCGCGAGTAGGTGAACTTGTAGCTTTCTGTGGCTTACTACTGTAGGCCCTTTTTTTTTGATTCAACATGCGAAAAAACCTGGTAGGCCCAATTTTGTAAAGATACTGTCGTATAACATGAGAAGAAAATAGTGCCTCACATTTGTTGACACTAATACAAGTTGTTCATTAAGTACTTGCATATTTTCTCCTGTTTTGACACGTACCCATTTTTGGTAAATGCAAAAACTTGATTGTGCCAATGTCACGGTCAGTCGTATTTATTTTTAGTTTCTCCTAAATATCGAGAAACAAACTTAAGAGTTTACCCGGCTAACACAACTTGCTAATGATTGCTTCTATGTAGTGTTGTATTGTTTTTTCTTTACCTGCTTAATAATGGTTAAGCCATCAGCACTTGTCCTCCCCTATTGTCGTCGTCGTGGAATTGTTCCCTGCCGTCTGTCACGTAATAATGGTCTTCTGTACACCCAACAGCCTTTGTACATTGTTGCTGCCACCCTTGTAATGTAACGATGCCTAACCGCTGCCTCCATCATTTGGTCCGGATGGGAACTATTCTTATAACTTTTTTTCGGGGTCTCTACTTTTTATCGGTGCAGATGTGTTATTTTAACTGCTTATGCATTTTACGCATAAAGCAGTTTCTGGGAGAAAAATGGGGTAGAGTCGTGGCCATTGTCTAATGACGTCGCGTCCCACTTAGTCGTTTATTCGAACGGGTTATGCGTATCACCGGAAGTGCCTGAATCATTGGATTAACCACGATTTTTGATGAGAACATGTGCCAGCAAATTGTAGGCTTTGGTATTGAACAGTTTGATTTAAATCGTTTGCATTTAAATGGGTCTAGGTCCTTAACCAAGAATTTTTGCCAATTATGCTTCGGTATGAAAAAGGCTTAACCAGAATTGGGACTAGTTAGTTTCATGTTTTGACAACATCGCACGGAAAACTGTTCTATCTGTCGTTTTTCTTTGGGTGTTCTCTGTTTATCAAATTTATCAGGGCGGGCAGGGTCTGAAAGTGTGGGCCAACTGGACCGGCTTGAGAGGTCCTTGGATCGCTTCTTGCATGCTCTGCTCCTTCCCACAAGTTATGCGCGTGAAGTACGGTATTCATGAGTCCAACAAAACCACATATGCCCTCCGTTTGCAGCTCATTGAACCATTAGTTATCTGGCCACTAGATGGGAGGTCCATGTGAAATGGTTCTGTATGTTGGTATGTGGTAGGGTGCTAAACCTTAGCAAAATGTGGTCAAACTGGAACAGTTTAGCTGCCCCTTCTGTCACAAATTGCCTGCACTGCATGACACCTTTCTGCTGTTCAATATGCAGGTTGCACTGTTCACAGCAGAGTGGTATTCTGCTACCAACATATAAAATTAGTATTACAGTCACAGTACACACAATCCAAGGCTTGGAAATTAAAATTAACCTCTCCAGGCCTAATTTTTGCTTAAACAATTTTAGGCACCAGCATGCTCCTTTTTATTGATTTCTACTATTGACAACTAAATGCAGGTGTACGGAGTGCTGTAAAGCAAATTCCTATTTTTTTCCTAGCAAACCTTTAAACCAGTATTTTAAACTAAAGCTAACCTTACAAATTCGGAGGGTGTAAATCTTGGCAATAAATTTGGTAGTCCGCTGTATCTTTTGCTTGGCTGGAGGAAGTTTCGTTGAAGACTACCGTCAGTTTTTGCTGCCATATCAATTATGGCTGAATTAGATTTGGTTTAGCACTGTGGTGAGTGCCAATCACAAGTAACTACATTTTAGACAAATTTTTAAGGCTGTTCGATACTGATGTTGGGACCGTTGTTATGCTATCGGATTGGACAGTTCATATTTCTGCCGATACCTTGGACAAACACCTACCACACTAAACATTTGACTTCAAACTCGCGCGAATTTCCTAAGCTGGTGGCCTCAAAATTTTAATCTAGCATACCTCAATTTGCCAAAGTTAACGCTGCATGGAATTTTTGTAAGAGTATCCAAATTTAATCCCGATTGCTAACTTTTTAGTTGTCAAAGCTAAAGCATTGAACAGACTTGAGCTTCTGTGTTGCTGTTCCCATGGTATCGGATTGTCCGATACTGTTGATGACTGTATCGATATTTGAATAAAAAAAGTGGGTATTGGACAGCCTTACAAATTTTACTAAAAGTTGGTGTAAACCAATTTATGTGTGAAATTTTCAGTTTAGTGGCTTGGGGGCAAGTGTATGTAACCACAGGATTTATTTTTGGTTAAACAACTTGATACAATGGGAGAAAAGAGTAAAATGGTGTAGATTGTCAATTAAAATTTTTGGTGGCTTTATGAAGGTTGGACGCGCTCCTGCCGTAGCCATGGTGCTAGGTAATTCCAATTAGAATTTTTTAAGATTTACATGCCACTGGTGACATGAGCACCTTGAGTAGTTATGACTTTGTTAGCAGGTAGAATGTTGCAGTGATACACACTCAAGACTTCGTTAAAAATACATAACTAAATTTGTAATGTCGAAATAGTAAGCAATTTTCTATTACTGCTGCCTAATTGTAAGATGAAATATCTTGTGAAGTCTTCACATTTTTCAGTAATGTATGTGTAAGTATTAAGTGCGTAATTCCTACATTCTAATAAAATTGTTTATTTTCAGATCAAGACGGGTGCTCCATGTCGCTCTGAGCGATTGTCGAAATACAACCAGATCATGCGTATTGAAGAACAACTTGGCAGCAACGCAAAATATGCAGGCCAAAACTTCCAACATCCAGTTTAAAATTAACTGGAGAAGTAAAAATCATATCCCTTCAGTGTGCTTAATATTCTAAACAATAAAACTTGGATATACCTTCATTATTGTATACAGTGATGGAATTTAATTTCCACAAGTGTCTAGATGTCTAGTCAAAAATATTAAAAATCCTAATTACTGTACTCCTGAAAGGTTTAGTATACAAAAGGCACAAAAAGCACATCAAGAATTTTAAGATAGTAATAAGTTGTTAAAGGTTACCGTTGACTAGTTGCCATATTGCTAAGAGTGGAGAACTGTTAGGTTGATACCTGAAAAAACTCACTCGTTGGTTGTAAATTTATGAATTGATAGTTTTATCAGGAAGTTTTTTTGTAGATGTAAAAATAAAAACTATAATGAAAAAAATAAAAATGTTAGGGAGAGCATGTTTTTGTCAGAATGTGTTTTTGTAAAGTACAAGGCTATTGTCACTCCTTAACGCAGTTGGCTCATCCTAGCCTCTGTAGATGCTCTTTATGAAGGGGGTAGTGTATAGCAGGGCAGGAATGACTATCCCAATGATTTGGCACCTGTAACTGACAAACTAACTGAACATTTTGAAACGCCGTTAGAGCAAAAAGAAGAGATGCGGCAATGTTCAAAGAGGACAAACCAGAGGTAAGATCTAGATTGTGGTGGGTCCCCTCAGCAGTAGGGAAGAGTAGAATCGAATGCAGACAGTGAAAATCTGAAGCGTATTGAACTGGAAAAAGTTTAATCGATATCCAAGACCTGTGCAGTGCTACGAAAATTTAAATTCCAATTATGTGCCGGTTGAATTGTCAAAACCATAAACATTTGATCCCCAACACACAACCTGGAATTATTAAACAAATCTGTCAAGTTTTGTAGGGAATATGTAAGGGGTTATCCTGTGAGCAGTGTTAAAATTCCATCAGTAGCACATATCCGAACTAAATGGGACGAAGGATGTTTGGATAATCAATTTACGTGCAAAGAATATTACAGGAAAATTACCCAGGAACGCAAAGCCTTATATGCCTTCTCTAAAAAAAACAGCAGGTACTACTGTACCATTTGTTGTGAACGCTCACATTCGAACTGGTGTAAGAACTCCTTGCACAAACCAAGAAAGTGCTGAGCTGTCTTTGATTTTGCTGTGTAATTTCAGTAATACGTCACCATGAACTCTTACAATGTCAGCTTGCAGGGAAAGTTAAAATTTGTTGCGCACGGCTAAAACAAACACAATAAAAGCCTATAATTAGATTTCAAGTAACCTATCAAGCACAATAACTAAAGGCTTTTACAGTATTTGGATTCCAAATAAAAACGCAAAAGAAAAAACCCATGTGACAACCCTGGGAGGGAGGGAGGGGGAGGGCAAAACAAACAAAAAAGCCCATGATCAGATTACAAGGAAAAAGAGAAACATTTATTTGGACATAAGCAAGATAGCTAAAATACAGGCTTTAGAGCAGTATTAGGATTCCAAATAAAAACGCAAAAGGAACAACCGCATGCGGCAACCCAGGTTGGTGGGGGGAAACCAAAACGAACAATATGTGCATTTATTTTTTAATTTCAAATAGAAAAACAAAACATATTTTGGCTTCAAATAAAATAGCTAAAATAAATGCATTTACAGTATTTGGATTTCAAATAACAATTCGCAAAAGGAACGTATCTGCGGCTTAAACGAAGATGATCCCGATTATACCCCTCAGCGCTGCATTTTTCTGTGTCAGCCGAACAGCTGCCGAACATTTTGGGGAGACAGCTGAGGACTTTGCCACGGCCCCCCGTACCATTGTCTGGCCAGATAGGCTAACTTCTAGAAGGCTGAAGTTTGACATTTTGTTTCGAACCAGTTGTAACCTAAATTAAGTCCATCATTAAGGTTTAGAGGCAAAGAAAGATGTTCCAGGTGATGAAATATGAACGAAGGGGCTCGAACTGTCCTGCAGCAGTAATGAGAACCTGCAGTGTTGCAGTATCCTGGGTAGGTTGAATGTGCACCAAATCCCGTTTTATTCCCCACACACTAAAGTCCACAGGAGTCAGATCGCACGGGTCATTCCATCACACCTCTTCTACCAATCCTTCTGTGAGGAAATTGGTCATCAAGAAAGTCTCGCACCTGTGTTGCATAGTGCGGTGATGCAACGTCTTGTTGGAAAATAATATCTGCGGGACACTTTTTCCCGTGCAGGTGGCAGAATCCTGTGTTTTAGCAGATGACGATATACTGCACCGTTGATTGTTCCATCAAGGAAGAATGATCCAATGACCCCCACCCAGCCCATATACCTCCCCAAACATTGATGCCAGGTGACGGCATGAAGCCACCATAGTAACGTGTGGGTTGTCATCACTGTAAAATATGCAGTTGTGACGATTAACTCTGCCATTCAGATGAAACTTGGCTCCATCGGAGTATAATATCCGTTCCACGTTCTGTGGATCATCTGCAAGGAAATCCAGGAATTCCTCGCAGAACTGAATGCGTAGATCGGGATCATCTTCGTTTAAGGCGTGGGTACGCCATGGATGGTACACCTTCAAGCCTACGAATCAGCCTATTAACTGAAGGCAGTGACACACCCGTTTGCCGTTCCAACAGACGCTGGGATGCCGATGGTTCATCAAGCAACGCGTGGTGGTTTTCGGTGGCAATTTCAATCATTCGTGCCGTTCGTTTACGGCCAGAATGGCCCTTATGTTGATTTTCCACAGAACCTTTGGTTTCAAATTTCTCCACTAAATGTGCCACTGTACACCGGCATGGAGGTGGTTGAAGATACGTAGCCTGCCACCTCAACAAAACGTCCATCTTAGTTGGTAATACGATTTAATAATGATGTGTTGGTGTAGTTCATGCGTGGGGGGGGTTATGTTACATACTATTGAAAAAGTAAGTAAAAGTAAAAAAAAAGGATGAGTGGTATCGAACAAAGTGAATAAAAAACAATTTTCTTCATTTATTGTGTGGCGGGGAGCTCTCTTCATTTTAATTCTAGTGTGGGGGTATATAAAATTTCCTGGCTACTGCCTTGATTAGGTGATTCCATTTCTGCAGGGTATCACCGTATCGGGCATAAGAGGCCGCAGAAGCTACGTTGTCACATCATCCAGGGTTGCCACATGCGGTTTTTCCTTTTTGTTTGGAATCCAAATACCGTAAAAGCCTTTATTTTAGCTATTTTGCTTAATGGCCATTTAATTTTTTTCTTTTCTTTTTTACTTGAAGTCCAATTATGGGCTTTTATTGTTTTGCCTCCCAGACATCGCCTCCCAAGCCGCAGCATAGAAGGGTCATCCGCTATAATTGTAACAAGCTTGGCGCACTTTTCCCTCTTTCCGCATCATGCCGAAGGGAGCTGGTCTTGGCGTACCCTCCGGGTGACCTTCGACCAAGTGTTGTTTCCAAGGCTTGGCTTGCCTGAAGGTCTTCTGATGGAGGACATTACCTACCTTGAAGGAAGTGCCGAGGTGGTGAAGAACGCACCCTCTAAAGTTGGCATTCGTTGCATTTTCCGGAACCAGCCTAGCTTGAGGAGAACTCCGGGGAACAAGATGCTACTCGAAAGAGAACTAGCTGGAGCAGATCCCCAGGTCTGGTAAACCCTACAAACGATATTAGACCAATTGATAGGGGATCTTCAAGCAGACCATTGGTGCCCTTTGGGCATCCTTTTATTCATCCTTGTTCTAAATTAGGACATTCCACGCAATGGCTTTGGCTGGATATTTCAGCTCCAGCTACTTTTCTTTTGCAGCCCCGAAGTGTCTTTCTCCTTTCTGGATCGTCATGACTTGTATGGATGCGTTTCATCTCTTTCCTCATAATGACCAGCAGTTGCTAAGCGAATGGGCCTTTAGGACTGAGGACATCCCTCTTGTACTTGAAGACGGCGTTTGTACCTTCGTCACAGGCAAAGTCAAATTAAATTGACTTAACCCTCCTTACATTTAACCCAAATCAGTTACCCATAAGTTGAGTATATTTTCGTACCATTTGCTTACGTATATTCTTTAACTGCGTTCTGACAACAATGCAATCAATTTGTCCCCTTATTCCTTTTTTTTTTTTTTTAAATTTAGGTGCGAGATTGTTATCACTCGCTTCTACCTTGTTGAGGTTTACAACCTTCTGTTTACACGGGGCGGGGATACATTCTGCATTTTTATTTATAAATTAATTTAGCACCTTTAGGTGGAAGGAGTCGGAAGAGCTTTGGGCCACTAACACGGTTCCTGCCAAAGATGGAGGTAAATCAAAAAAAAAAAGAAAAAAAAGCGTACAACTCGCATTGCAGTTCTATGGAGGTGGAAGGAGGCGCTTCAAGAATTTAAACAGTGGCTCAGAATCTAACATTAACAGTCTCAACCCTAAGGGCAGTTTGTATTTCAACCACCATCTCCGAGAAAAAATTTCGACGACAACCGGGCCTAGCACCTAACACTAAGCTTCCAGTTACGACGCCACGTGCGCTGAACCCAAGGGGCCAAATAAAAAAAAAAAAATTTTGCTGGCGCTCCCGACTGGCCGGCTGAAAACTATTTTTAACTGGAAAAATATATAACCTGTTAATTTGTGCATTCATTGTTCCAATGGATGTGTTTCCCTGGAGGTTTTTCGGTGCTCAATAACCACCAGCTGCGTAACCCTACAAGCACATGCGACGCGGTCCTCCCTATAAATACGAGCTCCTCGAGAGCGCTCGTCATTCATTTTTCCAGCCGACCAGTCAGGAGGGCCGGCAAAATTGTCTTTCTTATTGCTGGAAAAAACTATTACCTGTTAATTTTTGCGTTAACAGTCCGACCTTGTCAAAGTTAGGTGGTGGGCACCGTCCTGACGGGTGCCCTGGGTTACGAGCTGGCTTTCCCCCAAAAAGTTTTGTAAACTTCGCGCCTATTTTAGAAAACTCGTTTGACAGTTGGTGGATTGAGTTGAGTGTCTTGCTCCCGTCTTCTATTTTCTGGTGCTTAAGGGGGAGTTGACGACACTACTGACTGCTTCTGACAAAGGTATGGCGATGTAGTCCGTTGGTTTGCTTCGTTCTCCCTTCATGGTGATGGTGTCTTTCATTTGAAGCGGCGACTCGAATGTTTGGAGACGGCGTCCTGATTCTGTACTCGTGGTGGCACATTGCATGCTCTTGGATGACAAGGGTTGGGGCGGAGAGGTGGAGACTAATCAAGGTTTGTGCAGTCCGACTGATGCTGTTGACTCCAAGTTGTTGCGTTGACCTTCATTCGCTGTGAACGTTGGTGACTACATTCGGTGGCTTGGGTCGTTCGGTATAAAGGGTTGGCTGTCTGAGGCGTGGAAAACTTTGTATGCAATTTTGATTGAGATTCCGTTTGAAACTTGCAAATGGGTTCAGAATGTTAGGCTCAGCGGTGGTTCTGAGTTGATTGTCTGGATGAGGGTCGATTTTGGACGCAATCGAACGTCATTGTTGCTGGATGTTTGGATGACACTGTTGTGTTGTCAATAGTGAAGACTTGCGTGGTTGGCTACTTGAGGATTGGGTGGAGGAATGCCGATTACTGGCGAATTTGTAAAAACTGCCGCTGCTGGTACTGGGTGAGTGCGATTGACTTCGTTCTCGATGTGCTTCCGTGATTTTGCTGAGCTTGGGTGGATGCCATTGTTTGCGAATGCCGTTGTTGCTGGCCGGATTGCTGCTGGGAGAATCAGTGGAGCGAATGCTGCCATTGGATGAGTGTGAATGCGGCTCTGGCTCGAGGGACTGTTGGTGCCCGGAGGGTTGTCACAATGATGACTTCATGAATGAATGCCATCAAATCATTGTTGGTTGTGGTAATGGAGGCCTGTTGGATGAACGTCGTTGTAGGGCGAATGCGCATACTGCTCTGGCTGGATGGGCCATTGATTTGAAGATCGGATGGCGTTGGTGTTTGGTGGGTTGCGTGATGAAGGCCAGTTGGATGAATGTCGTCATTAGACAGGTGTGAATGTCGCTTGTGCTCATTGGCTCTTGTAACGAAGACCAGTTGGACTGATGTCTCCATCAGATGAGCACAACTGTCGTTGGTGGTGGGTGGAATGCGGTGAAGAGGGCTAGTTGGACGAAAGCAGCCATCAGATGAATGTTAATGTCGCCGGTACTTGATGCGTTGCAGAGATGAGGACTGGTTGGACGAATGATGCCATCAGACGAATGCGAATGCCGTTGGTGCATGGTGGGTTGTAGAGATGAGGGCTAGGCATATGACGACAAGTCGTGGTGTTAGCAACGCCAAGGGTGGGTTGAACCTGATGTCCGTCTTGAATCTTCATTTAGGACGTGGGGCTAGCCACGCTTGAGATGAGTGGTGGTGTTAAAGTCATGGGAGTAGTTCGCCCGAGTGTTTACTGAAAGTGTGGGATTAGCCGCACTTGAGACAAGTGGTGACTTAAGCCATACTCGCAATGACCATCTTCAGTGTTCACCAACATGGGCGTAGTCATACTTGAAACAGGTGGTATGAATGTTCACTCAAGACGTGGGTTTAGCCACGGATGAGACAAGCTGTTGCTTGGTGATTTCTTCCGCCCGCTTTTTACTTGATTCGTGGGTGATGACCATGATCGAGACGAGCAGTCAAGTTGATGGAAGCAGATGATATTACAGTATCCTTCGTTGTTGGAATCAATCGCCAGGAGAGCAGCCTGGATGGAGCAAGGTAGCCAATGGTGATGAGGACGGGAACCAATGTATCGGCCTGGCCATCAAGCCTCCAGACACATTAGGCTCTCCAACAAATCTACAGTTGGCTCAGGTGTTTGGTGGGTCGACCTGGCTTCCTAAAGTTCTTGAATCAATGTCCACTGGCTACTGATTCTTCTTCCGAGGGGGCGGATGGAGCCATGACACCAGGTAGAAATCTGCTCTCAGAAAGAAGAAAGTCTGTGCTGGGGAGAAGCGAGGTTTTTCCCGGTTGATGCCCAGGGCCTGCAGAGTCCGTAAATAAACGACAACGTTCATATTCTTCACGATCACCTCCAGGCAGATGTTTCTTATCATCCAAAGATGCATGGGATCTTTTCTTGTGGCAGTGAGGTAGGCCCAGCACCGGCTTCCGAATTGGTGTGAAGACGTGGGGCACGGTGCAGGGTGGAACGAGTTTTCCCCGAAAGTTCAAATACCTCCCTTACTGGAGCCAAGATCTCTTTTTGAAATGTTTTTTATTTGAATTTGTTGATGTACTGCAAATTGAGTAAGTCTGGTCCCCCCCCCCTTCTTGTTTGGGTGACCCTGACCAAAATATAGAATCCCAAGGTTCCCATTGGCGTGACTGGATTGCTCCTTCTGTAACAGTTTTGTAACTTTTTCTAACAAAAGATGGTTTTCACCTCGACGCACCAGGTTTCCCGTAGGGTAGATGGTAAGGACGGAGACTTGAGAAGGATGGAACTTGTCCTCCGCTGACTACTAACAACACGAAAGGGTCCTTGACTTTTCTCTACACCGCGACGTACAACCTCAACTTGTCACACTACGCCTTCCTGTAGCTCCCCTCCTGTAAGAACCCTGCAGGTGCTGTGGGGTTGTCAGACGTGCCCTCTCGAAAGGGTCCCTTTCTATATGCCCTTTTCCTTCTTAACTTTTATTGAACCAAATTGTACCGAAAATGTTACGATTTCGTTACAATTGCATTATGTTACATTACATTTTCGTTATGTACTTCAGAGGCTTGACTGTATCCTTGGACATTGAAAGTGAGTAATTTGTGCTCGGTTTGTCTGATGGCTTTTAATATTGAAGTAGGTGTACGAACATTTCCTACGGTCCTCGAAGTTCGCTTAAGTGGAATGAGTGGGTTTGCAAAGTTTATCTCCATGACTGGCTTCTTTTTACAAAACCATTCCTGCAAGAAACGCAAGTCATTCCAACCAAGTGTTCCCATTTAATATTTACCCGTCGACGTTCTTGTTTGCTATCGTGGATGAGCGTTCCTATTAAAATTTCCCGAACTGGGGTCCTCAGGTTCGTTTGTGCACTGATGCGGGGTGACAACCAGGATTTATCCAGAAAAGTCTGACCGGGGTCAAGGAAATCTACGGGACAGGTATCCACAGGAGGTCGCCTCACAGGGACTGCAATGCGATCATGCGCTTGAGTGGCTGCAGGGTGCGGAGCCGACGATGACCTCTTATGAGAAAGCAATAGTGATCGCGGTGTCGGGTAAGGCCCTTCATGTCGCATCTCCTGATGGGGCAACTTCATTAAGCAATTACTAAACACTGGTCAGGGTCAACAATTAGGTCAGGTTTGCGACTGGAAGAGCTGGGCCCTGGACACCTGTCCCCGTCTCGACATTGCGATCAAGGAGCCATAGGCCCAGTGCCCGCCCTGTCGCTATCTTTTTCACAATGCCATTACTTCCATTGTCATGGCCATGTTTAAATGTCATTTTGGCTGATTTACTAGACTCCACTCTTTACTTCTATCCAATGTTTTCGACTAACTCTTTCCTTTAACCACTTTACTGGAGTTGATCCAACAGCTGGCATACAGTTTTTTTCCGGGAACACATGGGGGGAAAGGGGGGGGGGGGGGAGAACCGGTCGGAGTGAATGGGCACCATCACTACGAGTCAACATGAAATCCGTAAAACCTTTTTCACCCAAAAATACTTACAGAAATTGACCACCAACATTATTAAGTTCATGCACCTTTAACACAGATTCAGTAATGTTTGAAGGCGGAGGGTCGCTAATGAAAAGTAAAGTAATGGGAAAGAGGGTGGGGCGCCATATAGCGGGAAGTTGCGTAGCAATTAAATTAAACGGTCGTTAGGACAAAGGTGCCAATTCTAATGATTCACCTTAAAGGAAGTTTTTTTTTTGTCATTAGCTGACGTTTGGAAATGTGTAGGGAATCGATTCTCTCACTGCCATCTATGCTTCACTGCTGTACAATTCACGTAAGCATTGCTAACGGAAAAATGTAAGGTTGTTCGATCGGCCCCAAATATTGCATGTGCCAGTGGCGCGTACACACTAGGGTGGGTCCTTGGCACAGTACTACACGTGGGCCCTTGCACAGGAGGACATTAATTACAGTGCGGCCCAAAAGGAGGGATCTGGGGGGTTACCCCCCCCCCCCAGAGGTTGAGAAATTTTTTGAAAAGCCACATTAAAATTATGCAAAATGCTTAACTTTGGACCCAATATAATCAGCAATAGTTTTAAAACTTTACTTTTAAGTTTGCTTGCATTTGATGGGTGGACCGGGGCCCCCAACGTAGGTGGGCCCCTGGCACCTTCTAGTCTGACTCTATGGTGGACAAGCCACTGGCATGTGTCCCGTACCCAATGCTAGGAGCTTATGACCCCAAAAGTATCGTGGACAAGATATGTATTTAACTGATTCAGCAGAAAAACAAGTTAACAGTACAAACTTGCAAAGAAATGTACAGCGGAACAGATCAGACCATTTTTGTTGCATATCTTGCAGAGTAAATATTAAAAAATTTTATTGTATTAGATTGCGGATGGCACAATTTGTCTTATAACAATAGCATTACATACAGTAATAAAAAAACTCTGACAATGACATGTTCTGCTCCTTTGTAAACCACGCAAATTAAATGAAACCCATCGTACAGGTTACATAATTCTCTGATTACACAATGCAAATATGGGTGTTTTTTATTTTAATACAGCTTAAAAAATATTACGGTAGTTGTAGGCTACTTCATTAAAAAACTTTGCCTCTCGACTGGCTTTTCAATTAATAAGAATGAGACAGTCATAATAGTGTCCATTAATCACCTGTCGCTTCGTTAGTAAGTTGAATTACTGGTTGGCTGCTTTTATTGGTAACACGCAGTACTGTACATGTCCTTTTTTTCAAGTGATGAAGACTAAATGAAGAGAAACAATTACTAGTCGGCTTATCTTCTTACTTAATAAAAAACACCGACCTGACGCTATTAAAATATAATTGTGCACTACTTGGTTGTAGCTTGTCACCGATTACGTGCTGAACGACGAGGTCCTGGCGTTGCATTCGATTTGATAGATTCACCTAAAATTCATTAAAAAGATGTAAATCAGATGGAAGAAAATAGAAGGGTGATTTTACAATGAACAAGCAACTAAGATAATTTACAAATACCCAGGCCCAATTGCACCAACATTAACCAGTACACAAAGTAGACAAATCATTGTTATGGTTAGTGTTGCACGGTATTAAGTTTTTGCAGGACGGTACGGTTCTGAAAACGGCGGTCTACGGTAATATCACGGTAATTTAGGAAATAACTTTGCACTATTATCCATGCACAAAAGAATCAAATATGGTTCTTTGCATTTAATTTTTTCACTAATAGCGGGACTTTGCTTTCTTCTTGATTGGACGCCATAACATTGACAACACAAATTTAAATTTATTTCTAATTTCACATCAAAATCAGCCAAATTTGACAGTTATGGAATTACACTCGAGTCTAAGACTATGTTGCTATTTTAACGGTATAAACTTGATAAAAAAGTACTGTACAGTACCATTATACAGTAATGGTTAAAATGCCATACATGATTAAAACGAAAACCATTTAAATTAATACCCAAACATAACAGAATGGCCAAACAAATACAAATGTTTATCAGGCACCGGCTGCATCCCAGAAAACGCCCCACATTTAGGCTTTTTTTTTTCACTTTCAATGAAAAAAATTCATTCACCGCTCTTCTAAAATAATGATTTTTAGATAAATTGCTGTGATTAACGAGCTCCAATTTAACATTGTAGACTAGTAAAAGACTAAGCATTCTCTAACATAATTCTATGTGGCCAGTTTAATTTTGTTAAAGTGGTAATATAAACCTCGTTATAACAATACCTCTTACAAAAATAAACCTGCTATCACAATACTATTTTTCAAGACTCTTCAACAACAATGTATGTAAAAGTGATTGGTTATAACAATATACCTCATATAACAGTATATTTCCACAGACCCTTGCAGATCGTTATAAAGAGATTTCACAGCACTAATGCAAGTGTTTCAGTAGATATGACTTTGTATAGACGTGAAGGACCTGGTTGGCAGTTTTGTTTTCGTAAAAAAATAGTACCCTCATCTCGTATCATTATTTTCAGTAAATAAAAAATAAAATAAAATCCTCATGCCTCATTTTCTATGGGAAATTATTTGCCCGAGAAACATTTAATTAATTTATTTTGCGTGGCCTTACTCACTATTGTATTTTCATAAGTGGATACAATGAAACACAAAACAATGAACAACTTGCTGCCGACTGACATGTAATTCAAAGATATATCAATCATAAAACCGGACAGGTAGCTCTACTTACCCTTTTCATTTTCGCTCTCGTTGGAACTATGACTGGGAGGCCGACGTCGGGTAGAACGTTTGGGTTGAGTGCTTGAAATTGTTGTCGACGTGTTTATACTCTGGTTGCTTTTCGATTTTCTTTTACTCAATGGCTGCTTATTTAAAGATATGTCATTGCTTTCATCCAAATTCAGACTTTGGCTGCCATTCAGAACTGAAGTATCAACATCGGTAGTATGACTAGGCCTACGAGAAGACCTTCTGGGGGCTGTTGCAACTGTTGACTTATTTTCCAATACCTCTGAAGTACTATTTCTGCTAAGTCTTTTCCCCTGCGTTATTTCCCCTGAATTTTTAAGTTTGTCTGATTCGCATGGATCACTACTTAAAGAATTGCGTGTT
This sequence comes from Lithobius niger, assembly GCA_023313725.1. Taxonomy (NCBI): domain Eukaryota; kingdom Metazoa; phylum Arthropoda; class Chilopoda; order Lithobiomorpha; family Lithobiidae; genus Lithobius; species Lithobius niger. The sequence goes on from JAHWFP010221409.1 coordinate 52,985, forward strand.
TTCTTGGCCACACACTCTGGATGATCGGTTTGAGCTGATAAACTGCGAGCGCTTCTTCTTGAACCAGCAGGGGGCCTGGATGATTGTTTCTCAATAGCAGGCTCATTGTCTTCGGAGTTGCTGTCGTCGGAAAATACTATAGTGTTTATACGAAGAGTTGTCTTCCGGGGTTCTTTGTCCCCATTTCTTTCTTTATTATCAGTTTCATCCACAATACGATCGTCACCTTTACTAGCTTGCTGTTTGCGTGTGCTACGCTGAACAGCTGTTGATGTTTTTCCTTTTCTGCCTGCAAATATCAATAATTACTAATCTGTAATTGCAATTGCAAAAACAAATCTATACAGCTTTAGATTATCAGTGAATTTACTCCACATCATATCCAAATTCAGAATACATAAACGACACCACATTATAAACTTACGTCCCGGTGTTTTAGTAGCTCTCCCAGGAGTTTCGTCCCCATTATCAAGTTGCTGAGTTGCTTTATTGGCATTGGACACAATGGCCTCCTCTTCTAAACCTTTGTCTTTGGCTTCTTCAATTTTCTGTTCCAAATCTTCAATCAATGTCTATGTAGATATTAAACTAAGTATTAACAGTATTAAGATAAACCTGCGTTTCCAACATCAACAGTAATAAAGTAACTACTGCGGAAAAAACCGCAACAATACACGAGGGAATTCCAGGGGTCGAAATATTCGGATGCACAGGGGCAAACTGCACTCCAAAATCGCACTTTGCACTCCAGAAGCAACTCTTGTTGGAGTGCAAAATTGCACGCCAAACTTGAATTTTTCATAACTTTTGAACGGCAAAAGCTACAGACTTGCGGTTTGCGGCATTTTAAACAGCTTGGAATTAGATTTCCAGTGACACCATTCCTTCCAATGTTCCATTTTTTACTACATTTGGTTAAATTATGGGTATTTTTTTCATTGATTAGTGAGGTTAAGTTGTTTTAAGCAAAGTGCAGGAAAACAGTATATATTATTGTGATGCTGAATGTTAGAATTTTCAATGGCTATAACAATAGGAGGCCATAGTGTTGGTTTACATTTGTGTTTTGCACTCCAAAGAAGTTTTTTGCACCCCAGTAAAATATTTTAGAGTGCAAATTTGCACCCGGATCAAAATTTGGAAATTCGACCCCTGGAATTCCATTAGTATTTGCAGTAATTCTAGTACTTCCCAGGCCTGGAAATAAGATGTATCGATCAGCTTTTTCCCCACTGAACTGATACAAAGCCAATCAGTTAGAAAATTAATGGCATACCGAATAATCTTACTGAATTGATCACTGATTATTCACAAATTTAAACAGTTGTTGCACTTTACATTATCGGTAAACAGCTAAAGAACATTTTACGTACTTGTACTTTCGATATTATTTATGATGGATGGTCAGCAATTGACCGGCAACTTTCTTCGTTTGGTCGGCTACCGATCTTTACCGATCAGACTTTTGACTGGCAAAATCGCTTTGGCACAGCATTGTCGTACGGTATGGTGGCTTCAGCTGGGTTCATGGCAAAACACAACTGGTGTTGTAATTAACCGAAATTTTTTATATTTTTCAGAATATTTAAAATTTCCAGTTCATGAAAATTAACACTAGTTGGCTATTGTAGGTATACCCCATCTGACCTATGGATGGGTTGTGAGGGTTAGGGACTCTAGCTGCCAGAGATCACAGTAGAAAAAAAGTTTCTCAGTGCAATTCATAACATCTAACATGCAAGCTGATTTGGAACCAAGTACGCACATGTCCCTTCCATGTTTCACTCTTGAGGTGAGACTAGATAAATGTAAGTTGTAGTGTTAAGTAATATACTGTTTCTTACGGTGTATCGCTGTACCAAAATGCAAATTTTAACACCGTTTGAAATAAGTTTTTACTATCCTAAAATACTTACCTTCACTAAATTGCTTATTTTATGTTTTTCATCGTTCAAAATAAAAGTTTAATTATTTGATCACAATCTTGCACCATCTAGCTCCTGCCAGGTGGCACTGCTTTGCATTTTATTCTGATGCAAGAAGGTTGCCATTATGTCATAGCGCTTGCATAACCATCAGGTTCAGCGAAAGCGGGAAGGCAGGTGGGTTCTACTGAAGGTAAGTAATTTAGGATAGTAAAAGCGTGTTTTAAACAGTGTTAACAAGTCGTTTCTTACTATCTGCAAAATACTTACTTCAGTAATATGTGCTGAATTTGTCCCATCGGAGGAGGGTCAGCTAGAACCAGAAACTATTACGAAGTAGTCATACCAAATTCTTAATAATTATTGAGAAAGGAACCCACTTACTAGGACTGTGTGAAAATCGAAACTTTCGATACGATTGTGATTTTATTACGTTTTCGAAATCGAATCGAATCCGTCCAAATCAAAAATCGATTAACGAGATTCCCAACGATTAACGAGATTCCCATCGAGTAATGAGATTCCCAACAATTAACGAGATTCCCATCGAGTAACAAGATCCCAGTGGAGTAATGACATGAATTATTTTAGGTTTTGTGAAATTTTTTCAATAAATACACTTACATAAAGTTTAACATAAAAATTAGAATCAAGTAAAACATTAACATTAGTCAAAAATTTGTGATGACTTCGTTTTATGTGGCAACTATGTACTGCACCATGTTACCATTGCTAAAATAGTGTAGCCGTTGCTCTAAAATTCCAGTGTAAGTTTAACAATCAACTAAGGGGCAATAATTGGCCAAACTTGCAAAATGTATGAAGTTAATTTGACTAAATAAAATCTAAGGATGGAGCTATGCAAAATGGGATTGGGAAAAGGTGGAAGCTTGCTTTTTAACTTTGTGTTAATACCAAAATGTAGTTTTGCCTAATAATTGAACACACAATTCAAAGTTTAGTTCGCAAGTATTGGAGTACCATTAGTTTACAGAATGTAATTACTGAAACTTGATAATTTTGCCAAAGGCTATCCCTTATAAAAACACTACGAAATACGCAATACGCAAATCTGGGTGGTATTGAAAATTTGGACTAAGTGTGAGTCCGTGTTGTGAAGTTTTGCGTATTTCGTAGTGTTTTTATAACGGAGCTATCCCTTATAGGTACAAACTGAAAAACAAAACAGTTTAAAATCGAAAAAGAAAAAATTGAATTTCGAAATCGAATAATACCGGTAATCGAAATCGAGGTTCTCTTTCCAAAAATCGATCGAAATCTCATTGAACCCAAAATATTATAACTGCACATCCCTACCACTTACGAATGGTAATCAGTTTCTCCAAATTTCCATTAGCCATTTCCTCAATTTCCAACTCTTCTTTCAGCTACTAGAAGGTGTGAACCTTTCCCACGTGAGCCAATAGGGTCTCAAAGGTTGTGCCTTATTGCCATACACCCATCTAATGACCTCACAAATCCATTTCCCTTACCAGAAAGGACTCGCCAGTAGCAGAATTACTGCTCTTGGGACTTTATCAACCTGTAGAACCAAGAGGGGTAGGGGCCTTCAATAATACCAAAATACTTATCTACACAACCCTTGTCAACATCAGCAGTTCACTTCATCAACCTTGGCCTTATTTGGCCTAACCGTTTCCGAGCCTTGGCGAGCTAGAAGTTAGCCGACTTCTGTTTTACTCTCACACAGATGCCACGTCAGAGAGTCGTGGTTGTCCCGATCACTGATGCTGACCCAACTCCTCCAACCTCCGAAGATGACGGGAAGGACACGTTGCGTTTACGGGACGGAGTAGAACGACCATACTTGTTCTGATCATGTTACAACATACAGTCACCATTCTTACATTCGTTACTCCTATACTTCTTACATTTCAACACAACAACTGTTTAAATTACAACTTTATAATTTTAAACTATTTCAGCACTACTCAACATGAAACAAAAAGCAACGCAATATTACGTATTGTAACGTAAAGACCAAATTGCGGCACCCCCGTACCATACGAAAGGAAAAAAAGTGATTGGAAGGCATACAGCTGAATGAGTCAACTGCGTTGTGTGTTATGCACAGGGTGCCATCCTAATGATCTTTCTCCACAGTTGGTCCAGTCGAAACGGTTGAATGAAACAACGTTCTGAAGAAGACTCAAACTATTGATCTCCTACTTCCGGACTCGGCAAAAGCATCATTTTCTTATTTCTTAAGCGACAATGTTATAAACCTCAGGTGGGTTAAACATTTCCTAAATGTACACCATTAAAACATTTCCTATTATTAAAGCATTGAATGAACTGTTCGTTGTGTTACTGTGAACGTTTTCGTCAAGTTCAGTCATAATTTGGAGAATTAATGTTTACCGCTCATTTTCACAAATAAGACTATGTCTACTTCTTGCAAATTTTCAATGGCTGGCTGCCATCTTCCTCAGGCATTACGACAAAAGTTTTGTTGATTCTTGTGTTCACTACATCGTCGTCGCCTGCTTTCGAAGCCGCTCATCGTCGTGGCGTCTTGTATTTTGTGGGTAGCCGCTTTCACCAACCCGTCAAGCTTCCACTTTACGCCCAGCTCTTGCTTCAAGTCTCTTCCAACAATGTTTTCCAATCGGGGGAATGATGGTCCTTGGATGTTCATTAAGGAAACACCTCCCATTTCATGTAATCTAATGGCAATCGACTCCAAGAATCTCAGATGTTGGTCTTTCTTTAGAGTTCAAAGTCACCAACATTTCAGCTTTTTCCCTCTCATTACGATGTTTTGATTCCATGCAGTGAGAAATAAAGAAGACAACGGCATCGCAGCTAACTGCATGGAATCAAAACGTCGTTTGAGTGGGAAAAAATTGAAATGTTTGTGACTTTGCACTCTAAAAAAGACCAACATCTGAGATGCTTGGAGTCGACTGCCATTAGATTACACAAAACGGGAGGCGTTTCCGTAATGAACATCCAAGGAGCATCATTCCCCGAGTGGAAAACATCGTTGGAAGAGACTTGAAGCAAAAGCTGGGCACGAAGTGGGAGCATAACGGGTTGGTGAAAACACTACCCACAAAATATGGGAGGCCACTACGACAAGTGGCAATTACGGATTCGAAAGCAGACGACGACGATGTAGTGAACACAAGAATCAATAAAACTTTTGTCGTAATGCCCGAGGAAGATGGTAGCCAGCCATTGAAAATTTGCAAGAAGTAGACACAGTCTTATTTGAGAAATGAGCGGTAAATATATTAATTCTCTGAATTACGACTCTGCATTATTAAAGCAATAATCAAATTCGGAAAAATTGTTTGAGAAGAGCAGGTACAGTTGCCTCAAGACAAAAAACCGGAACACCTCCCCCCCCCCCTCTCCAGTCCGGAGGAGAGATGGGAGTTATAACGCTCTTGTGCCCCTCGAAATGTTTACGCAATGCCCTGCGACAGTGCTCGGTCGATTAATGTTCACGGCAATCTGAACAATGGATTTGCTGCTACGCCTACAGGAAGGCGATTCTACAGAGGTCGTAAAAAACCTAGCCTTACTCCATGAATTCCCTCTGCAAATTTTTAGTGCTACAATGCACACGAAAGGAAATTAAGTTAATGTCAGTGTTACCCAAAGTTATCAAAAGTCAAATAACCTCAGTTTCATCGCGGCTCTCCATCCAAACCTTTCTGCAAAAAGAAAGTTACATTTGGAAATGCTACCAAATTACCAGAAGATGCATGCAAGATATGTCGCATTTTCTCACTTGCAGGAAGCGAAGTTCACAGATGTCAGCGAAAAGCAACACTGGACCAGACAGGGAAATATTAGGCTGTCGCCTACAGTCGTAGGCCAAACTTCCGTGTGGCAAAATTCCCGGTCATAGCGAAGTTACAATTATCAAGCTTATATCAGAGGGGTTCCGAGCGTGAAGCTTACGTTTTCCTCCGTTGAGCCCCCCATCAGACTTATCCGGCGAGGCTGGTTCATATGCTTTGCCGATGGCGTTCAGGTCCAAAAACACAATAGGGGAACTAGGATTTACACTTAATTTTTCTAGACAAACTTCCAAACTCGTTTTACCTTTTGGAGTACGAGGTTTTCAGGGAAAAATGGAATGAATGGTGGCAGATCGATTTCGTTGTTGATGCTTCTGGTTCGAGTGCTTCCAAATGTATATAATTCATTTAACCACATCGTCATATTAAAGATGGCAAATTTGAAATTTCACATCCACAAAGTTGAAAATATGGCATTTATGACAAACAGGGTGTAGATCACTTGGCGTTTAGCGGCAGGTACATGAAGGGAATACAGCAGTAACCAACAAATCTTGCAAAAGTTCTTCTTTAGACATTGCGTTTTTGCAATGGCGACTCAGCGACAGTGAGTACAAGAGCGGCCCAATATTACGCCATCGGAGCCCAAAGCTACATGACAAAATGGGGGCCTGGCTGCATTAATAAGGAAGCACAGAGCAGCGCCAGTGGCGGGAGCCAGATACAACTTAAGCTAAGAATGTTTAAATTATACAAATAATTTTATTATTTCAAATTGGGCATTAAAAAGCATAAAATAAGCGATGTTAGCACATAATACTGAAGGTAGTATTTTGAAGATAGTAAGAAACAGACTTTGTATGACGTGGGTTGATACGGGAACACGTATAAGCAGAAAATGAGTTACCTTAGTTTCAGGTTTCGCTAGTTTTTTGGCTGCATTGAGGATTGAAGCAAAGGAGTCATAGACAAACTGATCAGCCAGTTTGTCTGCAAAACAACCGAAGTTTTCTTGCAACTTGAAAAGGCACTTATGGTTGAACGACAGCTGAGATAGACAAAAAGCAAGGTCTCGTACTTGTCGGTCAGACCTTACAAAAAAAAAAAAATGAAGCAAATTAGATCAATAGCATCTATAAATATAAACTGGGTAGAGCTTAATAAAGATGATGAGAACTGTTATTTTAGGCCCTGCAAAGTTAATTGTTAGGTTTACAGGCGCAATGGCGCATGCGGGTGCCGTAAATTTTCGCGGATCAAACTTTTTATCTGAATCTTAATCCTACCACTAAAATGAAGATTCCACTGGAGAACTTGTTCTCACTTACTTATGGGATGTTTTCCTGTGCTACGGCACACTTTAAGCTTATCACTAAGGCTGTACCGAACCGAACATGGCCGAACAGAGGGTGTTCGGTTCGGTGTTTGATGTTTCAAATGGAAAATACCAAACCGAACATATTTTCACTTCTAATCGACGGATTTTGATGTTTGAATACATCATTTTGAAGGTTTTTTCGCCTGCTTTCTGTTGGTCTAAACCACAAGTTCCTAGCTGTATTGGTTCAGAAGTTGTAGTCAAATTTTTAAGTAGTGGAGAATTTTTAATGTTTAACAGAGTTTCATGGACTTACAAGTCCGTGTGAAAATACCTACATTTGTTAAGAAACTTGTGCTTTGAAGAATCTTTGAACCGAATGCTTTTACATTTTAGTTTTAAGATAGATTGGTTTGGTACATTTTTGTTCGGTTCGGAAGTGTTCGGTGTTTGGCTGAAAAATTCTCGTTTGGTACAGCCTTACTTATCACTTTGCTTACAATTATCCCTCAAATTACGCAAAACTATGTCACTTCTGGCCGCTTCCTCTCTCTCCACACCACAAACCACGGCCACGGAGGTGGGGTGAGAAGGGAGGGATCACGTCACGTCACCACAGATCACGTCTCCACACCACAAACCAAAGCCATGGAGGTGGGGTGGGGAGGATCAAAGTAACACAGTTTTGTCGGACTAACACGGAGGACTTTGATTCTCCTGCGAAAACAAGTTCTCTGGTGTAGTATCTTCATTTCTGTTTCGTAGAATCATCCTCACTGTGTTACTTATAGGACAGATTAGTAAACGTGGCACGCTGCCAGCCACCTATCATGATATATCACCCAAATTTCCAAGACCAATTAACATTTTGTTCCAATATCTTCATCTTGCTAAAATAATTCTAATATTAGATGATAATAAACAATAATACATGTAATTCTAATAATAAACATAAAATGAACTCTTGAGATGACTTGACGAGGTTGAATAGTGTAGCACATTCCCTGATGAAGATAGTGGCCATTTTGTAACATCTGCCGTAGAAGACTTAATCGATGTTATTGTACGCATTGTGGCCAAAATCTACGTGAAAATTGCGTTTGTTTGCTGAAAATAGCCATTGGTTCAAACGATCGTATCTCCGGAACGACGCAACGTACAGTCGCCGTCTAGGTCGCGTTAGAGAGAGGGGATTCCCAATTTTGTACCCGCGAAAAATGACGTCATCAACCCCCACGTCACTACCTGTATTCCTTGAATCAAATGTGCCGTTTCAACTGGCTTTGTTCAAACGCTTCGGCGTCACGAGTGCTGATTGGTTCGCTCGCGGCACGTAACTCTTCGGCCGTTCGCAAGTGACGTCACGCGAAGCTAGTGAAGGTCGCATCCATTGGCGCTAGAAGGAGTGCATCGCATTGCGGGCAGCCGGTTGCAATGGCTGTCCTACGCGAGTTGGTAGTGGGTTTTCAACGATCGTGAATTTTGGAGGAATAAAGCAACTTTGAACTATTTTTACGGTAATAAAATAATAATTTCAGAAGTAATAACATGCGTTGTGACGGAAGAATATCGAATGGATGTTATCATTCCGAGTACTGTTAAGTTGAAACTTTCGTTAGCGCTGTTTACGTAGTCGAACTTCAGGATTTTTTTAAATAATGAAAACGTAGGACGATGGTCCCAATTCTATTTCTGGCCAATAATTTACAGTAAAATTATTACATCTGCGAATTTTTATACACCTAGACCGCATAGTTTTTTTTTACAATTTATTTTTGTGAGGCGTGCAACTTGTTCATTGCAGCTATGTTGCGGCTATAGGCTTTTTCAGCAGGAAAATGAAAAATGGCGTTAGGCTCGAAAGGGTTAGAATTGAGCGATTTGCGAGTTTGTGATGTCTTCAAACTTTTAAGGTAGTAGCTCCGACATTTTTAGATAATAGTTATTACTTAACATTTGTCAGAATCTTACAGCAGCTAGTAGGGCCCGTGCATGCTGCATGGCAGGTAAACCTCGAGTCATAAGGCAACTCCGTAACACAGACAATGCAACAATATTCCGCCGGATTTAATTTCCTGGACTAGCCACTATCCGTGTTACTCCACTGTTACATTTTTTTTAACCAGATGTTGTTACCTTGCGTGTAACTTAAGACTGCGTACTATAAGTGTTAGCATTAAAGATAATTAGTCTCTATTCAGTGGGTGCACTACTTAGAGCCTAGTCAGTGGGTTCTAGTCCCTTGGGTGCGTGGGTAGGCGTAAGTACCAGATCGTCTTGGTCCCGGCTGCACATCTCTGGCTTCTACCGACTGGGTTCAATCCCGGTGAAGGGAAATGTATGTGTATGGGTTTTTCTCCGGTTGTGTAGCATATTGCACGAGAGTTTCCTCCGGGTAATCTTGGTTTCCTCCCTCATGTGGCAAAGACAACTTGAAATGTAATATATATCAAAAACTTGATATTCAACTACCCAATATTTTGATATTTATATAAATATCATATTTTCCAACCCTGCTTTACTTTAACTACATTTACGAGAACTTTCAACCCCATTTCTTCAGTGAGAATTTCTAGTTTCTTCACAATCACGCATCACATTAGAAATTATGCTGTAACTTTTGAACTAGAGTATAATGCACCATACCACGTTCTTTTTAATTCGAAAATATCCAGGCTTAAGACCATGACCTCAAAAATGAACTAAAGCACTTAATACGCTTCAGTAATTTGAAGTGCGAGATCATTAGAAGCGTAAAAATGTGTATGTTCGTGCTTTGTGGCGAAACGTATAAAAGCGTATACGCGAAGTAGGGATGTGCGATACTCGAACTCGGCTCATCGCTTGAATCCATACTCAGAAAACTCGAGTCTGGTGAAAATGCGATAACTTCGTTAATTCATTGTCTTGAGTGTTTTTTGGTTATGCAAATTAAAAGCCACTAGCTCAAACCATTTTAAGCAACATCTTAGTTATTACACTAACAAATAAAAAAAGACACTTGCAAAATAAGTGTGTTCACCAAATACTCGAACTCGGCTCGATACTAGATTCTTCTGTTGCAAACTCGGTTCGACTCGACTAGAATTAAAATTATTCTACTCGCACACCCCTAACGTGAATGAAAGGGTTAATACACCAGGTTTGAACATGAGCTTTTACTCGCTGGCTCAACGTTGCTACTTGAACTCCAACACACGATTTGAATTCTTTTATGCAAATGTTCATGAGCAAACTACGCAAAGTTACGCAACAGCTGCTTCTAACAACAATTCGATTTGAGAATGCATTCCACATTTAAAGAGCACTGTACAGTGGGACTTTACACGTTAATTTATGTTGCTTAACATCACTTGGCTACAAAGAAATTAATTTATAATTCATTTCAAAATACAAATGAAATAGTTACCTGGTTGCTCGAAAACGTTGACACAACTTTTCCACTAAACTTTCTAACTGACGATCCTTCCGGACAAACGCAATTAGAAATCTGTTATTTAAAAACAAAGTAAATTAAATGTACTGAAATCCAACATACTCTACAAGTTTAAAATAATAATACGGCATACTTCAGTATAGTCCTAAATTTCTCCTCTTCCGTTCCAACGTCTGGATCCGAAAGTCTACTAATAACATCGGGCAAAATGTTGTATATTGCATTGTCCTAAGAGTACAATTTTTTAGTTATCAAAGTTGCAATAACAAAAACCCACAATTACGCACGGTACAACATTCTTAGCAACAAAAATTATTGCTAAGGCAATACAGAGTTTAATTCCAACCTAACTGAAAACCGAGTCTTTGCTAGCGGAGGCCCTAAAGTAAACATTTCTCGTCATGTTGACGAATCTTTTCCAATGTTAGTTTCCAAACCACAATAAGTTGACAGTTGAGAAAGAGTGCATGTTGACAGTGCCTAGTCCAAGACTTACACATAAACCTCATGCCACAAATTTTTCTCTTGATTATGAGACGATCAAACGAAAAAGAACTAATAACATTTTATGTGGTTACCTTTATCGAGAACATTTAAAGATGTATCTGTTACTTCAATGGAAGTGTACAGGAAGCAACATCGTTTTTTCCTTTCTTATATCAAAGGGTTTAATTGACAAATGTGTAGATGCCAATGTATTATTCTTGTGCTGTGGTTTCTTTACACCAGTCTGTGCCCAGGACATGCAAGAACACTAGGCATGTGCGATATTCGAAAAATTCAAGCCGAGCCGAGTATGAAACTTTTACTCGAAATCGGCTCGTTGCTTGCGTCCATACTCGAAAAACTCGAATCCGGTTAAAATGCGATAACTTATACCAAATCGATCGTCTCGACGAGAGCTTTCCAGTGGTGCTAATTAAAAGTCAATAACAAACCATTTTCAAGTTATATCCTTAAAACTGAAAAACCATGACCCACCCAGTCAACTAAGCACCATCTTTGTTCCTATTATCTTAACAAATTAAAGGGAAACTTGCAAACAAAATATTTCCGTCAAATACTCGAACTCGGCTCGGCTTGGCTCGACTCTAATTAAAATTTTCTACTCGCACATCCCTAAAATCACAGTTCTTGGCACATCCAATCATTCAAAAATGTGTTATGCTCTTACAGTAAAATGACTTTATGCGGTATTACAGTAATTTACTGAACTTAAATTGTTTGCAGTTTATCATTTGGTCAAGCACTAAAAGAAAAAAAAATACTACCTTCTTTCCAAGTTCTTGAAAGAAAAGCTTGGCCATACCAGTAATACAGTCACTATCGTCCACTACACACACGGCCATGTCACTAATTTGACCTTTAACTTTTATCATATCATTCAGTATAAGATGAGTCAATACAGTCAGAGTGCTCTGTCGAACTTTTTCTGATGAATCCCGAAATCTCAATAAAAAAAAAAAAAAAAAAAAAAGCATCAAGTACTTATTTGCTATTACATTTTATTAGTTACTTGGCGAAGCAAAAAAATAAGTAATTTCTTCCATACAAATTTACTTAACGACATAATTACCTTGCATACAAGTGATTGGTCCAGGGATCGATCATATTTGGAAAACGAAAGGCCAGATCTCCCATAGCAATGACAGTGTTACCTCTTATCACCGGTTCAGGAGATTTTTCCATAATAGTGAACAGTAACTGTAAATTATCCTCGCAGAAATCGGCACTACAACAAAATCAAACTGTACACAAGCTTGTATGCATTTTTTTTTAATTACATTACATATTTAAAAAAATCGAGCATCTGCTTACTTTGTTTTTTTTATAATACAGTACTTAATTTCAACTGAAAGGCAAACCAAAAGTCAGTGTAAAATTCAGGTGGGAATTTTGCACAGTGGGCAAATTTTCGGTGAGAACTGTCATCTTCTTCAGGCCTCTCAAAACACTACACGAGTTTAAGAAAATTATTCCATGATGGGAGAAACAGGAAATGACGTTATATACACTATATACACAGATTCAAAAAATGCGCTCCTCTCAGTTGGCCTTGGATGTTTCGTTTTTTATCCTAGCGGGCCTTTGAAGCTCAACATGGGACTATTGGCTTCAAAAGCCAGCTAGGATCAAAAACGAAACATCCAAGGCCAACTGAGAGGAGCGCGCCTTTCAAATCTGCGTGTATATAATGTCATTTCCGGTTTCTTTTATCATGGAATAATTTACGTAAACTCGTGTAGTGTTTTGAGACACCTGAAGGAGGTGAGAGTTCTCACCCAAAATTCGCCCAATTTGCTAAATTCCCACCTGAATTTTACACTGACTTTAACTATGGTACTAACTATAGGTAATAGAGGCACTGGCAAAATCTTGGGTGAAAGTTGTCCGCCTTATAATCATGCCCGTATGTATTTCTTGAATTTATGAGCAAAAACGACAATTTCCATTATATTCGAGCCGCATGACAATTGGGTCAGTACGGTAAATTTTTGTCTAAATATCTAGTAAAATCTAGCTGCGCCAGGGGTTCCGCTTTGCACTCTTTATTAACGCTAGCAGTGCCACCATCTTGTCATATCGCTTTTGGGCACCAATGTCGTGCCAGTTTTATTCAGAAAGTCGTGTAATTGTGAATTCATTACACAATTTCAATACATGAAGGCACGGTCAACTTACATTTAGTTACGCTGTACCAAAAGTGTTTCAGTTTTCTCCAAAACCAGCTAATTTTCTATGGCCCGTACTGACAATCTTCTTCAGGCTTGGGCCATGAGATGCACACACACAAACAGTCCACCAACTACCGTAACGAATGTTAAAATTTGAATTTGAATTTGTAACCAAAATTAAACCTTAAAAATCGTTATGGGGGCCACAATTAAAAAAAAAAGTAAAATGACGATAATTATGATTCTGAATCGGGATTGGCTGAACTATTCTATAATTAGGGGTGTGCGAGCCTCGAAAGTTTCGAGTCGAGTCGAGTTTCCTATCTGCTCAAACTTGACTTGATATAACCCAACCAAACTCGAATCCGGTGAAAATGCGATAACTTCGCCAATTTTTGACCGATTTTGACGTTCTAATATACCAAATTCATCGTCTTGACGAGAGCTTTCCGGTGGTGCACATTAAGAGCCTCTAGCGCAAACCATTTTAAAGATATATCCTAAAAACTGGAAAACTAGTTGTTGACTTGACTCGCACAGTCCATTAAGCAGCATCTTAGTTGTTATTACACTAACAAATAAAAAAGACACTTGCAAAATAAGTGTGTTGACCAAATACTAGAACTCGGCTCGACTCGACTCGAATTCAAATTATCCTACACATACCCCTATCTATAATATCAACTATATTGGTAATACTGTAGAGGCACTGACAGAATGTTGGCTGAAAGTTGTCCACCTTATAATTGTGCCCGTTTATTTTTGTTAAATTTATTAGACCAACACGGCAATTCGCCTTATATTCAAACCACCTTACAATCGGGCCAGTTCTCATTTTCCTTGTTTGCTGAAGGATTACTTTGGAGTTCAGCTACAATTACGAAACTGTGCTCAGCCAACAAAGATTAACACATTTTAGTCTTCCTTACAGCTAGAAGTAGGAAGATAAGCTCAGATGGATCTCGACACACGGAAAGTGAGTGCTATCTCATACTTATCAGCTAAGGTATTGGTATCCAAAAAGTCTGCATAAAGCAGACTATAAAACTTATCGCTGCTTCTGACCAAAATACGCGAACTTTTGCTGCCGTTATCAATATTTGATGGCCTTGTAAAAAACTACTTCACTTACCTGACCAGCATGAATTTAGAGAGGGCTAATGAAGCAGCTGCTAATAAGTCAGGATTAGGATATTTGTTTGGATTACTGCAAACTTCAATGACGACTGGTGAAAATATAGCAAGCAAATTTTGACCTGGAAGGAATGAATACCAAGTCATCAACAAATAACACAGCTATTAAAAAAACAAAACAACAATAGGTAAACTATAAGTGATCAGGAGTAGTTTGCTGCAAGAGAAGAATGGAGCCTTAGATGAGGACTCGACCATCCAGCATGATCGGTGCTCGTGGCAAAAATGTTTTACGGCATCTTTGCACGCACTGAATCTCTTTCGTGGCGGAGTCACTACACATTGAACCCCTATAATACTGAAGCTGCAGACCCACAGCACTAGATTTCTCTAAATTATATCCCCTCAAATAGAAGCAGAAGATGCAAAGAGTCGCTCAGATATTACTTAAAAAAATTGGTCATTATGTTGCACGAGGAAAAATTAATTAGATAGGTACAACGCTTGTGTTTACAATGTTGAAAAAAAAAACAGCAGCAGGAACTAGCCGTTGTAATAGATTATTTTTTGGAATTTTAAACTTAGGGCTTAAGCACAGGGAGGAAAAAAACCGACCATGTAACATTTTGATCACGCAGCCAATGGAATTTTCCACCAGTGCCCAGGGGGTCGACTTGTGATCGAGGTCAGTCATCGCGTTTTGGAAGCATCATGTGACAAATCCTTTTAACAAAATAGCTACCTTATCAGCTCTTAAACGAAGAACCGTGATGGAGCCTACATTGCAAACAGAAATAATGACAAAAAAATTCACGTGTGATCATATTTATGAGTCCAGGAACTAAACCCGGGTCTTTGGATTGGGACTCCAATGCACTAGACCACTACGCTAAATAAACACTATTAAGATTGTGCTAACTTGTCATACAGATTCGAGTCAACAACCGACACCCGGACGTGCCTGAACTCGAGATACCCAACCCTGAAACAACTAACACATAGCTACAAAGAAGTTAAATAAAATTAGCTGCAAATATTACAGCAGAACCTCGATTATTCTAACTACTTGGGACCGAGGGGTTTTCGGATAATCTAATTTGAACACAAAATAAAGTAAGAAGGAATAAAATCACACAAAAAAAACCATAAAAAAAAAAAAAGAAAAAACAAAGGCAAAAGAAGGAATAAAAAAATAATTAAACCTTCCTTGCCTCTGGTAACCCTTGTGGCTGCTACCAGAGGTAGTACCGTCAATTAGGGTTACAGCCTGGGTGAGGCAGTGGATCATGGACTAAGGCTTATCTGCAGTTGGTGCGCGAGGTCCAGCCAGACCACGTCAAGAATCCTCGAGTTTTGTAATCAGGAACACGTCCAGGGTATGGCAGTTCTCCAGGATACGGATGAGGACTACAAGGCAGTTGTATAGGTTTATTTATTGTTACTATTTTTTATTCTTTGTTCCCCATTGCACTTTGTTGTTAGGTCAAAACAAAATAAATAAATAAGGCCGCAAAAAAAATTAAAAAAAATTAGTTGGTTCTCAGGCCCTGCCTGTTGGTGAAATTTGTCCCTGGTTTTTTGCTTTTTATTTGCTAGAGCGCAAGCTAAATTTATTACTGTACACGGAAAAGCAATGTTGTAAATAAATGCTATTTAGTCTAACTTGAAATTCAATTGTACTCTACGTAAGTCGACTTTCAGTTCTGTAAAATTAAGATCCAAGTAT
>JAHWFP010221410.1:0-33102 GCA_023313725.1 Lithobius niger
GTAACGTATTCTTACCGCAATTCTTGTGTTTAGTTATTGTGTAAGTGATCCAAAAGTAAAGCATGCATGTCAAAATGGATGTAATTGCCCTTTAAGGAGCTAGTAGAGCCAGTGACACGTTCATAGTTTGCTGTGTTTACTTTGGCATGTTCCCAGCCGGGATATCTTAGGCGCGCTTTTGTTTCTCGTGAAGTGTGTGCGCGAGTGCCTATGGATTATTACCATTGCCGTTGGATACTTGCGGCCGAGCGTCAAGCAAGAGTTTCCTGACAACTTTAAATTCAGGTGGTCCTTCGAAAGACACTGCTCGAAGGTAAGAAAACCATTATTGTTGAGTTGAGTTTCAATGTACTTTATTGCACGATCTCGACTTCAGTAGCGGATCGCGCCCGCAACAACATGGTCCTTCAGAGCTGGATGTAATTTGGCACCGTGGAAATTACATCTATTGTCCTCGTTGCGAACTATTGTTTTGTTAATCATCGCTGTTGCAACGTTTATTGTTGTTGTGAAGATGTCTCAAGCTAGGATAAAGAAGTGCGTCATATTGACAGGGCCAACAAAGGTGTTACGCCAGTTCGTTATGGTGAATGGGAAGACAACACCGTTACGCCAGCTGCCAATAGTAACGTTGTAGACCAAGGGGCTCAAGGGAGCGGTTTGCCACCAGTGACGAAAGACGACCATATCAAAAGCAATGCCAGTGTTCACAGTGAGCGAAGTGTGCATAGCTTGAAGTCGGCAAAGTCAAAAATGAGTCACTGAGTGTTCTTGCAGCGGAAACTTGAAGCAGAGCTACTCTCACAAAACGAAATCTTACAGTTGGAGGCAAAACAATTGGAGGCACAAAAGCTGTTGATGAAGAAAAAATTGGAACTTGAACATGCTATCATCTCCGATGAAGAAGATGATTATGCCGATTCTCTATCATCACAGGTGGGTGCTCATCACTACGACAGTGTAGCTGACGGCAGTACGTGGGACGACGAACGAGGAAGTGTTCTCAGTGCTGTGAAGGTCTCCAAGTGGTTGAGTGGTATTGATCAGGCTAAGCAGTCGACGCCTAAAGATGCTAAGAGCAAGAATCCTAACTTAGCTACAAGTACTATCGAACAACTTGCCAGTGCGATCACCGACGCATTGAAAGCTGTGACGCAGCGTCCGCAAGGCCAAGTGATGAAGAGTTTCATCGCCCGACATTCAACAGGGAAAGAGCTTCCACCCTTTAGTGGTACACCGGAGGAGTGGCCAGTTTATTGCCCAGTTTAGGCAAACCACTAAGTTTTGTGGATTCAATGACATTGAAAACATGGCACGGTTGCAGAAAGCATTAAAGGAAGCCGCGAAAGAAGCCGTTCAGGCATTCATGGTCGTTCCTGAAAACGTCAAACGCGTCATTAGAACGTTGGAAAGACGCTTTGGAAGACCAGACAGAGTACATTGTGGAATGTCTGATATTTAAAATCTACAAGACACCTCCACCAAAGAAAGATCAATTTGAGACGTTGGTTGCCTTTGCCGACACAGTTGAAAACCTTGTTGTCACTTTAGGAACGGTGAAGTGTAAAAATCACTTATGCAATCAGCAGCTTTTGAAGGAAGTCGTGGGCAACTACCAGCGCATTTGCAGTTAGACTGGGCCAGACACCTTGTTAAGAGGCCTGGTAAAGCCGATTTGAATGTACTTGTCGATTGGTTGGAGGAAGTCGCCGATGTCGCCTGCATGGTTAGTGATTGCAAAGTGCCAAAGGGTGTCTGTGAAGAGTCTTCAAAGAAGGCAGTTGACAAGCGTGCCGACTCAGGGAAAGGTAAAAGGAAAGAAACTGTACTTGCTACTACAGACGAAGCCCAAACGGAGGAAAGGGACGACAGTTTGTTCTGCCACAAGGCCAACCACGAGACCACAAGATGCCGGAAACTGAAGAGGTTTCAGGTTTGAGTCAAGGCTCGTTGGAAGTAGGCGAAGGCTCAGAAGGTCTGTTTCGTCTGCTTGAAGCTGAATCATCGGAACAACCAGTGCCCGGCGATGTAACGGTGGTTTTGCTACGACGGGCTAGGTGTTTGTAACATCTCCGTTTAAATGGATGACTTTGGCTTCTTTAGTTATTTCTCTGGAGTGACTGTTTGACTTTTTTAGTAGAAAACAGCACAGTTTGGCCAGAATGGGGAATGAAGCGTCGATGTCCTATTCTAATAAATAGATTTGTCCAGCAATAACTACCTGGTCTTTAAGCTGCCACCACCGGTGGGTAACGTTAAGAGCTAAGGTGAGTTCAAAAGATAAAATGGGCTACATATAGGGTTCGACCGAGGCCGGGTAAATTCCCCCACCCGGTACCGGGTAATGCTATTTCTGACCCGGCTCAGACTCGGTAAAAAATTCGACCGAGTACACACAGGGTAAAATTATTTGTTGAAAAAATTATTTTTATTTTCATAGTTTCATATATACCTTCTGGATCCCCCTACAACTACTTGCACGCGTAGATATTCATTAATGTGCACAGAAAAAAATCAGATAAATTGCTTTAATAGGTTCGGAGAACCAATTGTTTTAATTACGGGCTGTAAACGAACTAAAATTGAAAATCTCCGTGTTGAGAAAACGCATCCGTAAGTCGGCGATAGTTACGCTAAAAATCGTTGTTCCCACCTGATAAGCGATAGGCTCCTTTTCCATTTTAGTTGTATATCGCAGCTGCTGTTTTAAATTTTTTATAAAACATCATCTTTCTCGTGATTTTCAACAACGAACTGAACATAAGCACTCATGTGAAATCCGTGGCGCACCATGGCGGCCATTGTGAAATCGCCCATCAGCCAATGAGAGCGCGCCAAATCGGTCACGTGGTGCCAACTAGCCAATGAGGAAACACGATCTTCCAATTGCTTTGGAAAGGCAGCTGAAGACCACCAGAAACAGCCTCTTATATTCCATCTGATTAGCCAATGCCAAATGGCCATCGAGAAAATGTGTTGAGAGGCCCAGATAGAGGAGATTCCAGCTTTTCAATGAACCCAAGATGGCAGCGCCCAGTCAAATGGTTTGATCGTTACCGCTGTCAAATATGACCAGTTTTTTGTTCTTGAACTTCGGAAAAAGGAATGAACAACACATTTTTGCAGTTTTTAGTGAGACTGCACTAACTAAAGTGCTTTTTATAAAAGTATAGACATCGTTAACAACGTTTTGTTTACAACAATCGGTGCACAACATATCGGGTAGCGAATTTCAGTTTTTCTCATGTCGATATTTTGGCCGATAATTGCATTTCCCAGCACTTCCCCATAAAAGGTTCGACGTATATATACGTCGTTACTCCACTTGGGCCACGTCGTTGCTTAAAGGATTAAAGCCAACAAAGGCCTATTGTGCGACAAAGTAACCAAAATGCATTTTATTTTTCATTTAACTTCATTATTACAAAAATAAGAATTGGTACAAAGAATTGCTGGTCAATTTAATTTTTGACTTCACTTTCTTTAATAGCGTAAAGTTTATAATTAAAAAAATTGGAAGAAAGAATTACTGGTATTTTACAGTATTTTAAAGTTGGTTTCGTCCTTTTTTGCTTTCGTTCATTGTTATACTATGCGCAATACAAAAGTAAAGTAAAATGAAAAATGACTGAAAGCAAAAAAAAAAAAAAAAAGAACGAAACCAAATTAAAAAAAAGCTGCATATTAAACATAAAGCAAAAATTGAAAATCTACGACCCGGTTTTACTACTCGTACTCGGCTCGGTGGGTATTCATAATTACTCGGACTCGGCTCGGACTCGGTTTTTTGTTACCCGGTCGATCCCTAGCTACATATTATAATCAACTCTAGCAATTAATCTTTACTAGGGAAACAACTGGCGTTTAACTCCTGGTTTTATTATTGACAGTTAAATATAAAAAGAACATTTTGCCGGCCCCCAGCTAGGCCGGCTAAAATGGTTTCTTTTGCTGTAGAAAGTTCTATACCTGGCAATTTTAGCATTGCTGTCTCAGTGATGCTGTTGGTTGCTTGAGACTTGAATTGCCGCCTCAGTTACTCTACCATGCATGCGTGTGCGTGGTCCTCCCTATATAAGCTGGCGGCTACGAAGGCTCGCCATCCGTTTGTCTCACGTTGTAGTCAAAAGGTGACTCGTGAGGGGAGGCTGGGAGGGATTAAGGTATAGTACTTTCTACAGCAAAAGAAACCATTTTTAGCCGGCCTGGCTGGGGGATGGCAAAATGTTCTTTCTTTGCTGTGAAAGTAGTATACCTGGCAATTTTAGCATTGCCAAGCAGACCTCGTCAAATTAGGTGGCGGGCACCTTTTGACTGAGATCCCTGGGGTTCTGAGGCGGAATCACCTGAAGTTCGTGCTCAAGGGAGCCCCTAAGGGGGGTGAGGGCCCTTGAGAGGAACTAGCCTTCCCTGCGGGTTACTTATATTTCTTTCAAAACAAGAAGAGGTTTATAGAAGGGAGGAGGTGATCATTACCTTTGGTGATGAGTAACTCCGGTGAGGTGAGGCAACATCGGGCGATTGTAGTTTCAGCGTGGCCTCTCCAGAATGAATGGGGAGAACGTATCATGGTGGTGATCACTTCGGCTTTGGATGGTGAATGGTGAATGACGAACGGAAGCTAGGTAGGCTTAGTGGGAGCTCTTCATGGTTGAGGAGATCATCGGAAAGGCGTACAGAATTTCAATGTTGTTGATTCGAAAACTGGAACGGGTTTTGATTTAGTGGTGATTTGATAGGAGATTCACATTTGGAGAATGTTAATAAAGATTTGCGAATTTTTTTTTTTTTTTTGATAAGTTAAGAAACCTGAAAATAAGGATCCCGTTGACCGGCGTGTTTTTAATCATTTTTATTTGGATCGAAAGTGTAAAAGTAACTCAGATGCCGGCCAGGGTTTGAATTCGTAAATTAGGGAGAAGATGGGTGGGATTGTAGCCCCAAGCAGTAGTGGCGAGCCTTAGCTCTGCAAGGGGAGCATGGAATGTCAGTGGTGGGCGATGAGGAAAGTGGGACCATGTTCGGGAGCAGGGGGAGTTTGGGGCACTGTCAAATTGCCATAAGGAATATGCTTGCAAGTCATGAGAGAGAGTGGTGGTAGCGATCGAGTCCCATGCTTTAGAAATGTGAGATTGGCGTAGGTTGAGTATAGCAGACGGGATGGCTTTAGGTTCGGTGATGCCCTTGTCATGGAATACCACTGGACAACATGGGAGATCCGATTTAAGTTTAGGATCCAGTGGAGCGGAAGTACGTGCTGGGTGAAGGAAATTGGAAAAACGTGGGTAGCACGGAGCACACATGCGTAGCTCGTCAATCGGATGGAGAATCCAAGAAGACGAAAGAGCGGTGGGGATGTGATGATGGCAGGTTTGCTGCGGAGCGCATCTGCTAAGACATTGTCCGTCAGCTGTTTAAGTTGGCTGGCGTTTTCCACCTTCAGATTGTTGTTTTCGGTGGTAAGCGATGAGATTTGGAGTGCACAGCTTGTGTCGTAAGTTTAGAAAAATCTTTTCATGGTCCACTTCGACTACTTCCTCGTGGTTGAGGCCATATAATGGTGAGACCTGCTTTTCTGGAGGGGCGACCAGGACTTTTTGTGATGTCGTGGATTCTGATAGGGAGAGGGCCACAATAGATGGAGTGGAGTCATGACGGGGTGTGTTTCCTTTAACGTCTTCAGAGCGCTGACCTAGAGAGAGGGGAGTAGCAGGAATTTCAATGGAGGCTCCCGAGGAAATGTCGAGGTCAGGTCACACTTGCGGTGGTATTGACAAACACGATGAGGGTCGATCCTTTGGGGGTTGAAAAGACGAGGACAGTGGCACTTGCCCGGATCGTCGATTGTTGGAGTGTGGCCGAAGTAAATGTCAGGTTCGTCATCGAAGGTTCTTGGTTTTTTTGCTCTTACCATGGTGAGAGAAAAAGGCAGGACGTTCAGGTGGTTGATGTGGACGTGCGAGACGCTACACAGCGTTGGGAAGGAAGGTCCCGGAGGTAGGAGGCAGGAAAAACCCCGGAAGCGAGAGGCGGATGCGAATAGGAGGTGGCGCGCCTGGCGGTGGAATCTTGTATGAAAGCCCCGCGGCTTTCATGCGATGTGAACGAGGCGGGTAGTTGGGAGGCATCGGTGCTGGTTAGGAGCCTTTGTTCCCGAAAGCAGAAAGGAGTCTAGATTCCAATCCATGGTCGTCCGTGGAAGTGTCGGCCGCTGGAAAGGGGAATAGCCGGTTACGGTTACTACGACTGTCTGAACGGGTCAAGACAGCGGCAGAATTCCGATGTCGGCGGTATTCCATTGACAGGGAAGAGGGGTCTATTCACTGGCCGAAAGCAGGAAAGTGGAAAGTTGGCTTGCAATATTCGTAGTAGGGGTTTCTTGGCGTCACGGATGATGGCTGTTGTCCGGAATAGAAGCGATCCGGATGAAAGGCGGGTATTCAAGAAGGCCGGATTCAACTGGCAGACGGCGGATGAAAGCAGAGTTGGTGGGGTGAGGGCTGCAAGGCTTGGGTGATCCATATCTAGTGCAGGATCCGGCGTAACAGCAAGGCAGACGAAAGACGAGGGAGTAGGCCGAGCGGGGGCGGTTGTGTAGCGTTTGGTTGACCTTCATCATAGTGGAGGCTAGCGGGACTCGGACGAAGGAAGAGTGAGTGCGTAGAGCGAGGAACGATGGCCTAGCAGGTCTTCTCCACGGAGACCCCGAGTGAAGCGGGCTCAGGACGGGTGGACGTGGATCGGGAAATGACGGCACGGCGGGTCACCTCCGTGGTGCAAGATGGCGCCACCCGGGCGAGGTAGGCGAAAGACGAAGAGCGGCGGCTAGGCAGGCCCTCTACATCCTGTGAGTGGCAGCGGGTGAAAGACGAGTTTCCCAGAGCGAGGAATGTGCGGGATGAAAACGTCGAGCAAGGCGTGTGAAAGACGAAAGAGTGTGTAAAGCGAAGATCGTAGGCTCGGCAGACCTTCGTCAGAGTTCAAAACAGTAACGTCCAGCGGGGCGGGTGAAAGACGAGATGCTGAGGAACGCTGGTTCGGAAAAACCTTCATCATGGTGCGGGAGGAAAACATCCGAACAGGACGGGTGAAAGACGAACGAGTGTAAGGAGCGAGGTATGTGGGCGACTTTCAGCATGGCGTAGGGCGGCAGCATCTGGGTAAGGTGTAGGCGATAGAGCGTCCGGGGCAAGAAGATCAGACTCTGTCGGTCTTCTTCGTAAAAACGGGAGACCAAATACAGGATAGACGAGAGACGGGTCACAACTCGTTACGGGACAGCCATGGCACTAGAGAGGCGGACGATATAACTGCAAGGGAACCGGAGGCCGTGGGCCATCGATGAGTGAACCAGTTCACAAGAGCTGCCGGCAGGACTGGCGAGACGTGTAGCTTCAATGTCGTGGCAGGAGGAGTGAGAGGCTCAAATAACAGCTCAGACCCTACGGCGACGTCCTGGCTATGGGCAGACCGGAGACGTGCCGAAAAGTGGAACATGCGGTTAGCTTCGGTCGAAAGACGGCGAGGGGGGCCGAAGGCAAGGGCTGTCGATGGGTGAGGCAGTTCACGATTGTTTCCATGGCTGGTCTGGAAAGATGGATCTTCAATGACGGAGAGGCCCGAGGTATAACACCGACTCGTCGGCGACATCCCGACCATGGGCAGACCGGAGACAGGCAAAGAAAGGAGCGTGCGGTCAGCTTCGATATCAGAGGCGGACGAAAGACAGCGAGGAAGCCGAAGTAGGGGCCGTTGATGAGTGGTTCGTTCCACGATTGTTTCCATGGCTGGCCTGGAAAGCCCGGATTGTCAACGTAGAAGAGGCTGAGGAGTAACCCCGACTCGTCGGCGACATCCCGGATATGGGCAGACCAGAGACGGGCCGAGGTATAGGGTGCCAAAAAGTTACGACATCAGTAAGGCGGAAAGACGGCGGAGGAGCGGAGGCAGGGCCCGTAGATGGATGATCCAGTCCACAACAGTGTTCACGGCTGGCCAGATGGGTCGCAAGATGTGGTGGGAGAGGCGAGAGGCCAGAGGATCAACCCCGGCACGACGGCGACGTCCCGTCTATGGGCAGATCGTAGACGGATTGAAGAGTGGGGCGCCAGAAAGTTACGACATCAGTGAGGCGGACGAAAGACGGCGGAGAAGCGGAGGCAGGGGCCGTAGATGGATGATCCAGTCCACAACAGTATTCACGGCTGGTCAAGTGGGTCGCAAAGACGTGGCGGGAGAGGAGAGGAACAACCCCGGCTCGGTGGCGAAGTCCCGGCTATGGGCAGACCGGAGACGGGCCGAAGAGCGGGGTCAGGACCTCATCCGGCAGTGGCTTGAACTGGCGAACAGAAGGCGGGCGAAAGCCAGGGGAGGGATGCGGCTGGAAGCATACTAAGAGACGGCAGCTTGGGAGCATCGCAGTGGAAAGTTGTAGGAAACTGACGAAAGACGCACAGGGCTAGAAACTATCGGACGTCCAGTGAAGGATGGATGGTCATCCTTGGCAGACAATGGAGAGTGGATGAAAACCAGGCTTGAAGACAGAGGTGATGACGGACGAAAGAAGGGACCAACAGAACGAGCCGCCAAGGCGGCTTGAGACAAAGAGATGGCGAGCCTTCGTAGCCGCCAGCTTATATAGGGAGGACCACGCACACGCATGCGTGGTAGGGTAACTGAGGCGGCAATTCAAGTCTCAAGCAACCAACAGCATCACTGAGATAGCAATGCTAAAATTGCCAGGTATAGTACTTTCTTTGCTGTGAAAGTACTATACCTGGCAATTTTAGCACAGCAAAGAAACTCCAAAATACCAGCAAAGCCTGGTTGATTTTGGTTTCTATTGCCGTTTGAAAATATACATTACTTTTTTTAGTTGCATTCCCTTCTCAAATGCTGTTCATATAGAAAATTTAAAATTGAGGTTACCCGTCCGAGTCGCTACTCACTGCACAGCCTCATATTGTATATAAACTCGAGCGGAGCCGAGACGTCCACTTTTTCGATCCTCTGTGGTGCCCTCATGGCGACAAGACAGGAGGAGGGTGGGACCCAAAAAGGTAATGTATATTTTCACACGGCAATAGAAACCAAAATCAACCAGGCTTTGCTGGTATTTTGGAGTTTTTAGTTGCCTTGAAAATATCCATTACCTTTTTTAGTTGTATCCCACTGACTTCGTCAAGGCGGAGGGAGCCATTGACACAAGCACCCTTAAATAGCGACCGGTTCCCCACACTAAAAATCAGTGAAACGGGGGTTGTAAGACGCGTCATGCAGCTACAAATGGGCCGATGCGAAAAAGTCCCTCGACTTGATGAGACATGTCTCGAAGATAGTGAGACGTGAACACTGTTGCATGACGTCAAGAGGCAGCTTCCACGATGTCAGATTACTGTGATATGCCCAAGATGTAGAAACAGCACGTAGCTGATGAGCCGTTACGTGGATGCCCTCGTCCGCACAGGTGATGTCAAGTACTTCATAGGCTTGGACGATTATTGATTTCAGCCAGGTGGCAATCATCCTGGCAGAAGTAACACCAGTCTTCAGATTGAAAGGAAGAAACAGTTGTGCGTGATCGCCCCCTGCGGATAGGTTGAGACGCTTTGAGATAAAACCGGAGAGCCCGAACCGGGCACAAGGAGCGCTCATCATCATCCCCCAAAACTTTTTATAGGGAAGGGATGATAAAGGGATGAGTGCGGTCCTCTGGTTTTTGCGTCTTGGCCCGAAAAGTTGCCGTCAGGGTCAGGGTGATGCCTTCGTAATCCGGGAGGAAGAAGCAGTCCGATTCTTTCGCAGAGAGAGCTTGTAATTCACTACATCGGAGACAGGCAGCAAGAGCTATGAGGAACACAGTTTTTCGTGTAAGATGACTGAGGAGAACGGAACTGAGAGGTTCATAAGGAGCCGATAGAAGGGTATTGAGGGTAGACAGATCCCAGTCCGGGAACTGTCGCTTGATCCACGGTCTGTCAAGACAGAACGAGTGGATAAGGGAAGAGATACGATAATTAGTAAGCACGTTCCCTTGATCCGCGGCTCGGAATATCGCATTTAGGGCAGAACGGTACACGAGGATAGTGGAACCTCGTAAGCCACTTTGAAAAAGAGACGAAAGAAAATGAAGGAGGTCCTCTATAGGGGGACGGATCGGATTGACTTGTTGTGTAAGACACCAACAAAACCATCTTTTCCAATGGCTGTCGTAAATCTTGTTTGTGGAAGAGCGGACGGCTCTAGAGGCGATGTGGACGGCTTCGTCTTCAAATATGCCAGTTGATCGGAGTAACTGGACGATAGTAGCCACCCGTGAAGGAGTAATGCCTTGATGTTCAGGTGGCGGATTGTGCTGTTGGCCTGGGTAAGTAGGTCCTGGGCGATTGGTAGCGTCCGGAGGTCGTCGACGAGGAGACTCAGCAACGCCGGGAACCACGCCGCTGCTGGCCAATTCGGGGCTATTAAGAGGAACCGTCCCTGGCAAGACGCAATCTTGCGTAGAACCACGGGAAGCAGACGAAGCGGAGGGAAGACGTAAACGTAGAGCTGGTTCAGTCCAGCGTTAGGGCATCCACTGCCCACGTCCGTGGATCGGGAAAGGAGCTGACGAACAGGGGAAGTCTGGCATTGAACCGAGTAGCAAATAGGTCGACTATCGGGCGTCCCCACAGTGCGAACAGGGTTGAGCAAATGTTGCGGTCCAGGGACCATTCGCCGTCTGGAGGAGACGGCCGTGACAGTGAATCGGCAATCACGTTCCGGGAACCGGGAATGTGGAGGGGAAGAAGTTCCACATGGAGACGGATGCAGAGTTGAAAGATGACCAAGGTGATTTGGTGAAGAGATAGTGAATGTGTTCCCCCTACTTTCTGCAGATAGGCGACAGCAGTCGTGTTGTCGATGAGCACCTGAACGACATGGCCGGGGACATGATCTTGGAAGTGTAGTACGCTGAGAAGAACTGCTCGTAGTTCCAGGTGATTTATGTGTTCCTGTGGTGGTGAGGGCCACTGGCTCGATACCGTGAGGTTGCCCATATTTGCTCCCCATCCTGTGAGGGAGGCGTCCGTGAACAAATGAAGCTGAGAAATGGGCTTGTGAACCGAGGCAGTAAGGTTTAATACATTTGTCCACCATTGAATGGTTAGAAGCGGGAAGGACGGATGCAGCGGCTGCGGTGGTAGGAAAGGCGCGAGACAAGGATCGCCCCAGCGATCTGTGCGGTAATGATGAAGGGAACGGACCATTCAGCGACCGTATGGTACCAGATCCGCGAATGGGTCGATCGTTCCTATGACAGAGGCTAGGTCTTTGAAAGAGTGGTGCGGGAGATGTAGAAATTCCCGTATTGCAGTCACGTGTCTGGAGATGCGATCTGGAGAAGGCATGACCGTCCCGCGGGCCATGTCGAAAAGGACGCCGAGGAATATGAAGGACTGAGCTGGAAGGAGGCGACATTTGGGCAGATTGATTCCCAGGCCCAATGAGTGAAAAAGAGACACGGTGGACCGAAGGTTTTGTGTAACGATTGCTGCGTCGGAGTGGGGCAAAAGACAGTCGTCGAGGAACGCATGGATCCGTATGCCCTGTCGACTGAGATGTGCCAGAACCGGGAGTAGGACCATGGTAAAAATACGGGGAGCGGCATTGAGTCCGAATGGTAGACTGCAGAACTCGTAAATTTTTTTGTCGTGTATGAACCGAAAGAGGTGGCGGACAGAGGCAGGAAGCGGAATGTGTAGGTATGCGTCCGCTAGATCTAACGAAATTGTCAGTCGCCTAGATGGAGGGATTCCCAGATCGTAGAGACCGTTTCCATCTGGAAGTGAGGATTGTCGATGAACTTGTTGAGGGATTTCAAGTTGAAGATGAGTCGAGTACCGCCAGACTTCTTTGGGCATAGAAAAATGCTGCTGTAAAACCCGGGGAGAATGGTGGAGACAAAATGTGGATTGCATTCTTGTGAAGGAGAGAGCTTATCTCCTGTTGCAGCACCGGAGTGCGGGATCTGTCCCATTCCCATGGTGGGGAACGCAGTGGCGGCAGAATCAGGAACGTCGGTTTGAAGCCCTGAGTGATTATGGAAAAAAAGAACTGGATCGGGACAAATTGCTGGCCAAGCCGGCTGGAAGAAATGTAACCATTCCCCCATGACTTGTGGGGGTGGAGGAATGTCAGTAAGAGTCCCTATGTCGGGAATGGGATCGGGAGGGAGTACGTTGGTATCGTTGTGGAGGGCTATTTTGTCCCAAGGAACGGCCACGTCCCCTTCCCTGGGAACGGATATGGAAAGGGCGACGAGGAACGTGGAAGTTTAGGCGGAACGGGCTCCGGTATTTTTTGACAGGGCCAGTTGTCACTGGAGGGATCAGATTTGGTGACAGCAGTGGAACATGGTCGTCTGGATTGTCGATTCCTGAGACGTCGCGGCTTTTTGGAGACATCAAGATGAGGAGCAACTTTCGGAATCAGACCCCTAAAGAGTGATTCCGATTCATGAATCGGCTGGTTCAGGAGGAGATGCCACGTGAAATCGTGTAGATTCGAAGTTGTGTTGAGCGCAATTTCGCGCAGAAGAAGAGTTGAATTAAACAGGGCTCTCGTAAACCAATTCATAGCATGGTAACTCGCGAAGCAACTCTTGCGGAATACCTGATGAATCAGGAACGCAAGTTATTTCGTGTCGGGAGAAAGTCGATCATTGTCCCGGAGCACATAAACAGGAACCGCAGCACGAAGGGGCAAGAACAAGGCGGAACCGAAGTCGAGCTTGGTATCGGCAGTAAGAAACTCGGACTGTGGATAGGTGTCAAAATTGCGTAGATTGTCCGTTCCGTCTCCCGTAGGACGGAAGAAGAAGTTCTCTCGGCCAGGCCTAGGTGGAGGAGGTTCCTTGTATAATTCTAAGGGAGAACCGTTGCCGAGAAGAATCCCACCGTTCCGCAGTAAGGTCGTGAGTAGAGTGGTAGATTGGCCCAACAAAGGTTGTTGAAAAGGGAGTTGATCCTTCAGGCCAAAACCAAATCCCGTCGCTAGACCACGATTCTTATTGGTTGGTTCCGCGGATTGAGATGGCTTGTAAAGAAAACAGTCCGGAACTATTTTTTCCACAGTCTCAAGTAGGTCCGGGAGCGGAATGTCAGTTGGGTCTGGATCATCAGGGAACTGTGAATTGGTGTATTCTGAAAGGGAAGGATCAGGCGTGTAGTACGGATCGTCCTCGTCGTCACCTGGAGGAATCGAAACGACTGGTAAAGGCTGGGACGGTCCGGGAGCCGGATCGGCGGAACGTGGTTTCTTCTGAGTGGATGCAAGCCAGTCGGTAGTACAGTCGGAAACAGGCACCTTACGTTTGAAGGCACGAAGAGACGAGTCCATCAAAGTATTTACCTGGGCACCGGTCAGAGGACCAGAGGAACCAGGAACAGCGGAATAACCGCAACGTCGGGAAGACCAGGAGGACAAATCCAAAGAAGTGGAAAGCGGAACTGGAGTGGCAGCCAATTTAGCCGCAACCTTGCGAGCTTTAAGTTGAAGCTTCAAACGAGCGTATCGTTCCTTAGCCTTAGAGAGTTCCTTTTGAACGGAGCGTATGTCCGGAGAGCGGAGCACTTGGCCACAGGGTACCGGAGAGGATTCGAGGGTGTCAAGAGGAATGGAAACCTCAGAAAGGAACGGATTGTTAGGTGGCGGAACTGGATCCAACGATTCACGTTCCGCTGAAAGTTCCAGTATCTCGATGGCCGCGGACGATGGTTCCGCCACAGCGAGAGAGGGGGAACGGGGAACCGGAACGGCGGTTCCCTTTGCACGAGGCATGGCGTTCCCGGTATCGATGTGAACAGCGCGAGGCGCAGAGAAGAAAAGGTGGACGTCTCGGCTCCACTCGAGTTTATATACGATATGAGGCTGTGCAGTAGAACTGCGCAGTGAGTAGCGACTCGGACGGGTTGCCTCAATTTTAAATTCTCTATATGAACAGCATTTGAGAAGGGAAATGCAACTAAAAAAGCTAATGGATATTTTCAAGGCAACTAGAAATACACATTACATTTGTTCACTAGTTACATTTGGCTTTAGTTTAAAAGCAACTGGCTTTCAGTGAAAACAAAAGAAACGAATTTGCAACAGAAATTCTTTTATAAATACCAGAATTAGGCTTTAGTTCTTTAAAACAATTTTTCAAGTAGAAAAAGTAACTTTGGATTCCAGAAGAACCAGCTATACTATAACCGCTCCAGCTAAGTTTCTTGATAGCCCACACAGATAAAGATAAACCTTTCCTTTAACTTAATTTAATCAATAAACAAGGAAAAAACCACCCTTAAAGGGAACCACCCTTAAATTATGGAAGGCAGTGACCAGAAATGCCGATTGCCGATGGCTTAGCCTTCCATAAAATCCTCAAACTAGAAGTTAGTTTAAAATTAACTATAATTTAGAATTGGGGTCCTAAAGTAAACTATTCAATTTAAACTAGTGACATACGAACCACAACCAATGCCCGGCATGGCAACTTTGGGACCGTGATATCTCCACTCCCAACCGGCGTGACTACCTCTAGCATGAGATCTGTGAGCTGTTTTAAGGACTGAGTCCTGCTAGGGCTTTTTATGCTGGAGAGGGGGATTCTTCCGACCCAAGCGCAGATGCCGAGGAGAGCTGCGCCCTCCTCATTGGCTGAGGGCACAGGGAACAATAGAAAGTGGGAGAAGTCGGTTTTACAAAGTGACTGCATGGGAGAACTTTGAAGGAACGAGGCCTGTGAAAAGAAGGTGCAAATACGGTTTTAAACTTATAAATAAAGTGAATTGGCCTTGCTTATTAAACTACGATGTTATGCATCGCAACTATTCAAGGGGGGGGGGGGGGGGGGGAAGTGTATAGCACAGAATAAACATAGGATTCGGATTGTAGTATACAGATCTTTTTAAATGGTATTTAATTGAAGGAAAGCTAGTTGTTTGCACTCGGATTTTGTAGTCAAGATCGGAGTTTCGATGGAGATTCTGAGCAAAATATGTACTACAACTTTAGGGTCCATTAAAATTAAAGGGTAAATAATCCTGGTCGAGCATTGGTAGTGTTCACGGGGCAAGGTATAGTAAGTACTAAAAGATTAAATATACTAGCTTAGTAAAATGC
This sequence comes from Lithobius niger, assembly GCA_023313725.1. NCBI lineage: Eukaryota > Metazoa > Arthropoda > Chilopoda > Lithobiomorpha > Lithobiidae > Lithobius > Lithobius niger. The sequence goes on from JAHWFP010221410.1 coordinate 15,148, forward strand.
TAAAACACATTTAAATATGTTTAAAATTATCAGCAGATAATGGTGTTTGAAGTAGAGGACATTTTTCATGGCATTTGGGATCCAACAGAAAAAATAAAAAACATCACGCTAAAAGGTTTTGTCTGTATCCAACATACACGTGAGGTTAAGTACCATAAGGCAGCCCCTCCTGTTACACAACTAAGCTAGTGGATGTAGGCTGTTTGCCTAAAAGAATCAAGAAAAAGTAAATACAAATATACAGGGTTTCTTCAATAATGGCGACCGGAAGTGGTAAGAGCTACAGCCCAGTTTGGATTTTTCAAATTGAGATTGTGAAATGATGGAGATGAAATTTAAAGTTCTGTTCCCGCAGGATTGAAGCTTGGATGCGGGGCTATTAAATGCTTCAAAGTTTGGTCGATTTGGTCCATTATTGGTGGAGTTATGCATGGTGAAAGACCGAGGACTTTTCGGCACTTGGGCACTCAAGAAAAAAAAAGTGTTTCCCGAGGTTTTTGATTTTTGGAGTTCGGTTATCCTCTCCAACCCGCCTGGAGTGCACGACTTCACTACAGCGAAGACAGCCTGTGACACGGACGGTTGCGAGAAGCTCCACCATCCACTACTACATTCCGAAAAGAAGGAGCAAATTTCGGACTCTTGAGACGGAATCCGCAAAGCTGGCGAGTCACACCTGGCAGCCAAAGCTACAGAACAGAGTGTTACTGGGAACTGCGCCAGTGAAGGTGTGAGGCCCCGCAGGTGACGTACAGACGTATGCTCTTTTCGACGAAGCGTCTACGGTGACTTTGGTGGACGAATCGACGGTGAGTGCTGTGGGAGCGACTGGTCCGAAAGAAGCGCTCACCATGCAGTGGACGAATGCTACTACCAAGCGTGAGGTCAATTCCAGGAGAGTGACTCTAGGAATCATCGGCGGTGAGGGTGAGAAGCATTCGGTCAAGAATGTGAGAACTGTCAAGAACCTGATGTTGCCATTACAGTCAGTCGATGTGGCGAAACTTGCCACGAACTTGTAAACACCAAAATGTTTCGCCCGACCTTGAGAGATCACATCTGTATTTAAATTTTCATTTAAATTTTCCATACTAGTACGCTTAATCTCAACTAGAAAAATACAATCTCCGTATTTTTGCTAATTTTCGAAAGCGTTGCATTAAGTATTAATGCTGTGGTGAGTTCTCAGTGGGCATTGAACGCCACACGCAACGTGCGAGAGTTAGCCACCAGGCGTGACATGCACTAGGGTATTCGTTGAATAAGAGTTGATGAGAGCAGACGGTTGAGTGAGGACGCAAGAAGCCGCATTCACGCAATCTGAAATCGACGCTCAGGTGAGCAGAGCATTTGTTGTCATCAATAAATGCAGTTTGATCTTAAACCGACCGAGTTTAAGGGGGCACCTACTTTTTTTATTTTGTACCTTTAAGTGTGTGAAAATACGAGTCTACGACATATTTTAAATTTTCATTTATTCTATTTTTGTGGGAGTACAGGAACGGTACATTTTTGGTAAATTTTATTACACTTTTATACTGCTAATTTGACAAAGGTGGCAAAAATTGTTGCATATGAATGAGATTGGGCTCTAAATCATCAGTACACATAGGGCTACCACGCGAACCAAAATAATTTTGATACCACAATTTTTTATATTTTATAATATAATCACAATTTCAGCATATTATAAAATTATGTAGCCAAAATTTTGGGATTTTTAAAAAACTACACCGAAAGTGTGTAGAAGTATGATTTTGGTTCACTTTGTAGTCACTATACCTAGGAACTTGTAAAAAATTGCAAGCCACTATCTCAATTCTAAGTATAGTTATGGTGTTTTTAGTGATTGACCACTAGCGATATTCACGTTCTGAGAAATCCAGTTCGAACATGAAACTTATAACCTTACGCAAAGATAAATAATCCCAAAAAATGTGTTTTTAGCCATAAAAGGTCTCGGTTAACAAAAAAAAAGTGTTTTACCATGTACAAAACATATTATTGCACCAGACTAACCTAAAAAAAATTTTTTGTGTGGGGAGGCTATTTTTAGGGTAGGTGCCCCCTTAATCCGAGGCAATAACCCGCGGAAGCACCGAGGACGAAAGCTTGCTGCAAAGTGGCGCTCCGAATCAGGTAGTAACCCTGTTGAATGAAACTTTATTGTGATTGTTTTTTGAGGAACTTTCTCCTTCAAAACAGGTGTAAATTGGCCGTACCTTTTTACCCAAACTCTACAAAATTGTCGTGGAGAAGTAGACAGCTTGTTTTGTTCTGCTATGTACTGTAAAAATGACTTGTGCACATGATTTTGTTGGTGCGATCGCTAACCGCCAAATTGACTGTTACCGGCAACCGTTTTTTTGCGCCATGTGCTCGCCGGTTTATTTTTGCCATCCTGCATTAACAATTTGTGTAAATCCAATGTCATGCAGTAGGGAATGTTTCTACGAACATTCAGTAGTCATTCCTGCTTGAAATTGCACAGTTTTACGTAATTTTAGTGATTATTTTTACGAATTTTCCGTCATTCTTCAGTGCGTATGAATACGAACGCTTAACTTTCAGTGATGCGACTTCGCTTACTGGCGCATCCACCATGTTTTTTCCTTTGTCTACGATTGGCAACGCGAACTCTTTGAAAAATACGAATTTGATTTTGCGTATTTATGTCTGCAACTTTTTATCTTTAATGGATGTCACATTAGAGTGTTACTATGCAATACATTAGTGGTGCTGCATGGAAATTAGTGTCATTTCCAGTGTCTTTTGTTATGAAATCCAAATGTGGTTCGGAACTATTTTCTGTTGTGCACGTAGTCAACGGGTATCGCTAGGTAGTGCAGCGGCATGGAAGATTCATTCATGTTGTCAGATGAGGCGATAGGTGGCGTTGTTGTAGATAAAATGGCGGCCCCCAGTGAAAATGCGACAGCATCAAATTTTGACTTTTTTCGCCGTTTTCTAGTGCTTTTGGACTGAATAAATTAGCTGATGTTATGTAGCCAGCACGGGAATCAGGTAATGATAATGTTGATGAAAGCAACAATGATTTGCATCACTCTGATTTGCGTGATGATGATTCTGATACCAACGCAATTTTACCTCCCAGTAACGATGATGTAAACAGTGCTTCTTCTGTTCAAGACTGTGTTGTACCTACAGTGGATCAGCAGGTTGTTAAGCTGACTGAAAAATTAAAGCAACAGGAGCAATTAATGCAAAAAATCGCTTCTGAACTGCAGAACCAGGGTGTTAGGCTAGATACTTCTTTGAGTGCTGTTAAGAAACAACTGTAAACATACGAGAAGGTTGTTGATGCAAGAATGGATAAGATTGCTCAAACTTTGCAACAATCTTTTACTGATAAAGATTGATACTTCTCATTCCAACATGAGAGCTGATTTTCAGAGTAGTGTTGATAAAATTTTAGCTGCTATTTCTGCTGCTCCACAGAATTTGACTGATAATAGTAGTGTTCCTGTTAGAAATACTTCTAGTATACCTCAGACTGTTACACCCATGTCAAGTGTAGCTCCATCTATGAACACACAAATGTCTTCTTGTTCTAGTAGTAGCCTAGTTTCAGCGAATGTGTTGAGCACTGCACAACGGGGCTCAGGGACTGTCTCTGTACTGATTTCATCGATTGGGTCGAACAATACTCCTACTAGTAGTGTATTAGGTGTATTACACCAGTGTGTGGCTCCATCTATGATGACACAAACGACTGTTAGTACATGTGTTAGTCCTAGTATCATGATTGTTACTTCTTCAAATGTTACGAGTACACCAATTAGTACACCGATTGTTAGTGCCTCACAGGTAAATGCAACCAGCACTGTACCCAGTAACTATGTGGCTCCATCTATGACCACATTACCTGTTTCAAATTCAGTTCCTTCTGCTGTAACTGTCACTATGCCTGTACCGAATGTAGTGCTGTCTTCGCAAGCTTCTACTGTTGTTGCTCCTGCTGATGATGCTTCACCATTGTACATGGCTGCAGCTTTTTCTCAGGCATTAAGTACGATTCACATGCTTCCACCGCAGTTAAACCCAGAAACGAGGCTTGAGGAATGGATCGACCGCATGGATGTTTATGTATGTAAAATGCAGTTAGAAGGTGTACCGCTACATACTTTTCTTCGCTCCGTGCTCCTAGGGAAGTACAAGGAGTGGTGGGACGCTTATGCAACCCCGACTTTGTCTTGGGCTGACGTTAAATCAGTTTTTCGTGAAGATTTTATGCAATATAAATCTGATGGCATTCTTTTAGCTGAGATTGAGACTATGCAACAACGAGCCAATCAGACACCTCTTGAATTCTTGGCTGCGATTTTGAACAAGTGTAGCAAATTAACTCGTCCTCTTGATGACGCGAGTGTTATACAAATGTTTCTCGAAGGACTATCTCAGGACGTTCGTGATTTTGTTGCTGGTACCCCAAAACACTTCAGAGCTTGAAAGAAACGATTCTTAAACTACCTTCATGGCAAAAATTTCCTTCGCGTGAGAAGACAATTTCTCGCAATTTTAAACAAACTCACAGTAGGAGTGTGGACTCTGCAACGAACTCTGTATTGAATTTGCCTGTGTCTAATTCTGTTTTACATGCTTCTTTAAGGAATGCACCTTCTTCGAATGAAACTTCTGCTAGCTTTAGTGATAGGGGTGTCCCTGCACAGCCGATTAGCGGACGACAAAGTGCACGATTGACTGTGTCCAATCCTAGTTTAAACTCAGGGGTAAAACGTGGTGCCAACGATACTGCTCCAGTTGGACTGTCTCAAACTGCTGCAGGTACGGTTCAAACTCAGGAAAGGATTCAGGATAGTCAGAATGCTGGGCTTTTCTCTTTTTTGTCTGGGGACGTTAAACCTAAATCAAAGAGGAAGGGTTGGTTACCTCATGAAGTTTGGGTAAGGGATAAGATTTGCAGGAAATGTAACTTGGTGGGTTACATTCAACGTGATTGCCCCTCGAAAAATTATGAGCTTTCAGCTCGTAGGGTGCCAATTGAGAATGATTTGTCTTACATTGATGCTATGATTGAAGGCTCGACTTTCGCCTGCTGTCTAAATTCAGGTGCTAAACGCAGTGGTTTGTTAGAATCTTGGCACAAGGTCATCGCACCGAATGAAGTCATGCGACCGTACGAGGGCACACCACTTCAACTTGCGAGTGGAGAGACTGCCTTGAAACCACTAGGAGAAATCACCCTCACAGTGATGATCAATGGATGTCACATGACCGTTGACTTTGTGATCTTCAAAGACCTTGGCGATAATTGTATCTTGGGAACAGATTACATGATGAAGTCAGGTCTTGTTCTCGACGTAGCTAACAGAAGAGCCTACTTCAACACGAACTTCAACGCACCTTTCCCGCTCAGAGAATGATACAAGGGCAAAGACGTGTCCTGTAACAGTACATCGATGTGGAAGATTGCTACATCATCCAGCGATGAAGAAGGACATTTTAATGTGATGACACCTCAACAGTTCTTGCAACTCGACGAGATGTTGGACAAGAACGCAGACTTTTTCCCTGGAAGATCGAGTTTGACCAACTTAACCGAGCACCGTATCAAGTTCAAGTCAGAACCTCGACCTTTTGTAGCCAAGTACCATCGTCAATCGCTGCAGATGAGGCGCGAGATGCAGAAGATGATACGAGAGCTGGAAAGGGAGGTTAAGATTGAATCTTCAGAGAGTCAATGAGGAAGTTTGTTCTTCATGAAAAGGAAGACTGATGGATCCTTCGGCCCCATTTTGGACTATCGCATGTTGAATGATCAGTTGGAGAACGATAGCTACCCTATGCCTCGCAGGCAAAACGTATGTGTCGGTGCTAGACGGACATTCTGGCTTTCACCAGATACCCATTGCGAAAAAATCAAGGGATTGCACGACTTTCATTTGTAGTGAAGGCGCTTGGAGATGGAAATGTTTGCCTTTTGATTTGAAAAACTCCTCGGCAGTGTTTCAGAGGACTCTGACCAAGGCACTGGGAGACTTAATAGGGACAGTGTGTGTACTTTATGTTGATGACATAAGAAGAACATCTTGCTGCCATCGAGAAGATCTTTAGCAGACTTAGGCAACACGGTTTCACGCTGAAACGATCAAAATGTAACTTTTGCCTACCAATAATGACAGTCTTGGGAGTCACAGTTGGAGCAAGAGGAATCCATCTAAAAGGAGAGCATATTGCTGCTGTCACGACCTACCCTCGACCAAAAGACGTTGAAAGGTTTACAACGTTTTATGGGTTTGGCGAATTATTTTCGAAAATTTGTCAGGAATTTTTCAACCATAGTCAGACCGATGACACGCCTGATAAGAAAGACTGAGAAGCTACTGTGGTCACCGGAAGCGGAAGTAGCCTTCCAGACTATTAAGACGAGGATTGTCAACTCGGATGCATTGCAGTTACCGGACTACTCGCAACCTTTTCAAGTCGAGAAAGACGCAAGTGATGAGGGCATCGGAGTGACGATCATGCAAGAGAAGAACGGCGTACGACGTGCTATAGAATTCTACAGTAGAACTCTTAGCGACGGAGCACGTAACTATACGAGTTTTGAAAAAGAGGCTCTCGCAGCTGTGACAGCGATTGACTGCTGGCGACATTATCTTTACGGAACGCATTTTACGCTGCTGACTGATTGCGAAGCTTTAAAATGGACCTTGAGTAACAAGCACAACACAGGAAGGACTGCAAGTTGGGCTTTGCGTTTCCAAATGTTCGACTATAGCAGTTTGTCATCGCCCTGGGAAAACGCTGACGCTTTGTCTAGAGCACCTTTCCTGATGTTTAAAACCAGGCTGCAACCGAAGCTACCTGTCGACAGCAAAGACTTGTTGCGTGCAGAACAACGCAAAGACCCGGAAATCACGCTTGTGGCTAAGATTCTCACATCACCTTTGGGGACCAAGAAGGACGTCTCTGCAAAGAAACTCGACCATGTACAGAAGAACTTTCAGATTCATGATGGTGTGGTGTATTATGGAGACAAATCGTTCAAGGACAGGGGAAGAATGTTTGACAGACTACGAATTTATGTACCCCGTACCCTTCGTCACTCTTTCCTCTCGGAACAACATGATGCTGTTCAATTCGGCCACCTCGGTATTGCGAAAACAATGGAGCGACTGAGATCCATAGCTATCTGGCCTGGAATGTTCAGGGATGCGAAACGTTGCGTTCGATCCTGCCACCTATGTCAAGTAACAAAGCCTACCCAGCAGACAAAGAAAGGGAAGATGGTTCTAGTGATACCAACGGCGCCAATGTCGCACTTGGGAATCGATTTTGTTGGCCCCATGCCTGCCACTACCCAAGGGAACCGTTACGTACTCTCAATAGTTGATTACTTTACCAAGTGGGTATGGTTTGTACCCACCCGCCATGCCACAGCTAGAGCAGCAGCACTGCATCTGTTCAAAGAAGTCGTCAGAAACAGAGGTCCACCGCAGGTACTAATCTCGGACAACGGTCCGGCTTTTGTGTCAAAGCTCATTGAAGAGTTAGCGAAGTTGACTAACATGGAATTACGAAAGATCTGCGCGTACCACGCCCAGTCAAACGTAAGAGAGAGAGTTAATCGAACACTGAAGAAGGCCATAAGATCGTACGTTGGTATGAAACACAACGCATGGAGACCGTTTTTACCCAACTTAGAAGTTGCCCTGCAAACGATTCCGCAAGCAAGTACTGGCAACACACCATTCTTTCTTGTGTATGTACAAGATCGTTGGTCTGTTTCAAAGTTAGTATGTCTTCCGACCCAGAAACCCAACCAGACCCTTGATGCGTACTTAGAGGATCATCAACGTCACCTTGATGATGCCAGAGACCTTGCTAGAGCGCACCTCCAAGGGGCTGCAAGGAAATGCAAGATCACCTATGATGCCAGACGAAGAGACTACCACTTCGCCGTGAATAAGCTCGTGAAATTGAAGGCTCACGTCAAGTCTGGTGCTTCGAAAGGCATATCGAAGAAATTGGCTCCAGTTTACCTTGCACCGTATCGCATTCTTCAAAGAAAGCGAGACCTCAACTACGTAGTACAGAACATAGATAACTTGAACGATATGCGGACTGTGAATGTCGTTGATCTAGAGCCGTATTATGACCCAGTGAGCATGATGGACGAACATGATGATGAACAACGCCTTTAGGAAGAAGAGAAACTCTTTTTCCACCCCGACATCGAAGACATTGTTTGTGGTACAAAGACTTTGCCTGTAAAGAAAGTCTACCCTGGTGACATTCCGATACCTTCGGACGACCCAGCAGATAACCTACAGGGAGGCAACAAGTATGTTTGGCAAAAGAACCGCGAACTCGACTGTTTACCCTACTACAGGATAGGTGAAGAGGTAAAATTTTTCACGAGGATTGCCGACAATGGGAAACCGGCATTCGAAGGACCCTTCAGAGTTGTGAAGCGCCTGACTCAGTTCATCTACAGTCTTCAAAGTTCGACTGATCCCAATGATGTGCGTAATCAGATCCACGTCTACAGTATAACACCTACTTCTCATGTTTGGGCTCCCATCATGGTGAAACATGGAGTGTGCAGTGTTCTTCAAGAAAGCTCCGCTGACGAACTTTCCGTTGGTGACACGAGTGATAGTGGTGTTGATAGACTTTCCGTTTTTACCAGTGTTGCTTCGGCATCTAACAAACTTTCCGTTGATGCTCCAGAGTTTATTCCGAGATCACAAGTGCTTCAGCAAATTCACAGTGATGATGACAGTGAGCGGTCAGATGTTGACGAAGATGACAGTGTTGTTACCCCACCCTCGTCTCCACGCACACGTGTTGCTCAGAAGACACGACCTACCTTTCCATGTGTCAAAGGTGCGGTTACAACTGCGGTTAACCGACCGAAGAGACAGATTCGGAAACCGCTGCGTTACAGAATGTGTAGAATCTTCCAGCAAGTATCTGACAGCAGCGCGAATTTCCCTTTCTCGAAAGTCTTACCGTCTGAATGGTGCCTCTTTACGCACGTACCGCGCGATAATCTTGATCAGTGTTCGTTTGTTCGACACTGTGATTCTTTAACAGTTTAACTTAAAGTTAGTTATTTGAGCCGAGATTTGTTTCTCTGTTCGCTCGTAAATTTTCTGTTCACTCGTAATGTTTATGTGATTATCTTCTCTGTTTAATGTATTGTGGGAGTTAATTTTTGTTTTGAAGTTGAGTGGATGACGATTTCTGTTTGGCTTGCGATTTACACATGTGCAGCGTTGCTTTGTAACCCGAGGACCTTTGTTGACGACGCGTTGTAGCCTGCAGTTGTTCGCGATAGGGCAATTAAAATGTACGCTGGGTTGGGTCTCCGCATAGGTTCAATGGAGCAGTACGCGCTGGAGTGGATTTCTTGCCTATGAGAGCAGAAGCTGAAACACCACATTTCAATGTAAGCGTAGACTACCGGTTTATCTGTTTTTGAAAGTTTCTTGTTAATTTTTCGATTTACTGATGATGTAAGTCTTACCCTGTATACTTGCTTTTGCATCGCCCGGAGGTCGATTTCGGGGAGGGGGGTGCTTGTGGCGAGTTCTCAGTGGGCATTGAACGCCACTCGCTATGTGCGAGAATTTGCCACCAGGCGTGACATACACTAGGGCATTCGTTGAGTAAGAGTTGATAAGAGTAGACGGTTGTGTGAGGACGCAAGAAGCCGCAATCACACAATCTAAAATCAACGCTCAGGTGAGCAGAGCAGTTGTTGTCATCAATAAATGCAGTTTGATCTTAAACCGACTGAGTTTAATCCGAGGCAATAACCCGCGGAAGCACCGAGGACGAAAGCTTGCCGCAATTATTCTGGCCTACAAAAAGTATGGAAAATTTAAATGAAAGTTTAACTACAGATGTGATCTCTCAAGGTTGGGCAAAGCATTTTGGTGATTCGGGAAGCACACTCCCAGAAAACCTTACAAAAGGTACAAACTTTGGTGAAATCAAGCTGTGCTGTGTCCAGATACAACATAGTACAGCGTGGGATGTAAACCAAAGAGAAAACACTTTTTGTAGGCCTGAAGAAGACGGTAGGCATTAAAACTTAATGCAAAGATGTCGAAAAATTCGCAAAAATACGGAGATTGTATTGTTCAAGTTGAGATTGAGTGTACGAGTATGGAAAATTTAAATGAAATTTAAATACTTGCTACAAAGTGGAAGTACCTGCAGGACATTGAACTTCTTGAGTTGAAGGATGCTAAACCCACCATTCTGATCGGCCAAGACAACTGCAATTTGATCATCGCCAGGGAAGTCGTTAAAGGCCCGAAGAATGGTCCAGTGTTGTTGCGCACCAAACTGTATTTGGTCATCCATGGAACAAACTGTGTTGGTTCTGTTAGAGGCCAAGTCAACCAAATGAGCCTACATATTTGCCACTGGGAAAGTGACAAAGAACCACAAGTGTTGGTGAGGAAGTCGGTCAGCCATGAGGCCTTCGGGGTGCAAGTCCCGATGAAAAACCAACGGTCCACTGAAGATGCCAAAGCTGAGGCATATTTGGAAGCTACTACTCAGCCCATTGGCAACAGATGGGAGACAGAACTACTGCGGCGGAAAGCTAACTCTACACTGCCGGAAAGTAGAACTAACGCTTTATCTACTGTGAACTCCAGTGAGCGCAAGATGGCTTGTAGGCCAGAGTTTGCAATGCAGTATGAGGAGAAAATCGACGAGTATGTGAGCAAGGGGCATGACAGGAAGTTTGATCCCGAAGAAGCTCGAGGCAACACTGGAGACAAAACATGGTATCTACCACACTGCAATGAACGTGTAATGAAAGTGCTCAGGCTAGGGAAGATACGCCTTGTCTGCAAAGCTGCTACCAAGAGTGAGAGAGACCACCTGAACGATGCGTTGTTCAAGGGACCTGATCTGCTCGGCTCACCTCCGGGAGTACTGTGCAAGCTATGCCAGCGTGAGATCGGATTCAGCACATACCTCCGGGAGATGACATTCCAAGAACGTATCTATGAAAACGGCTTGTCTACGCAAAGCCTCCTACGGTGGGAAGTGGCTTGTGATAAGCCGACCGACGCTGTGGAAATGCAAGTGCTGGTTTCTGGGGCTAAGTGTTCGTCACAGAACAAGGATGCAACTGGCCCCACAAGAGTTCCCAGAGACGGTGCAGATGAAAATCGAACTTCATGATGTAGACAAATATTTGGACAGAGCCCACTCTGGCGACAATGCAACGAGATCAATCATAGATGTGATAGTGGTGCACTGGAGAGGAGGCTTTGGTATTTTCAACTGCGTATGTAGTTCCAGAGAGACGCTACGCCGCATCCCAGAAGAATTCCGTTCACAGAGAACAAAGAGCCAAGAACTGGTGACGAGTTCAAAAAGGAATCCAATGCTGTGACCACGCCTATGGGAGTTGAACTGCCCGATGCGCTACGTTTTCCCGGTTGGTCAAAGATAATATCTGGGTGGCAGCTTAAATGTTGCGATTCTTGCGAAGAGGTCGTCACAAAGCCAGGGTTAAGGAGCTCCAAGAAGCTCTAAACGAACTTTGCCAAGTCAGGATCGTGGAAGTCCTAATCTTGCCAGGATTCACGTGTCGTATGATTAACCCCTCTGCTTCGCATACCGGGGGTTGGGAGGGGGGCTGGGAGACTTTGGTGCGATCGGTGAAAGGAACACTGTGTGCGACATTGCCTGCAAGAACCCTGTGCAAAGATGTCCTGCGGACTTTGTTTGAGGAAGCCGAGCTCAGTGAAAGGCGTTACAGTGATAGAATGCTTATATGGGTCAGCAACACAAAGACTACTGTCACATAGAGTTTTGTGATGATCATGTCCCTTTATACTCGGAATGCCGGGTCTGACTTTTTCTCTGAACCAGTAATAAAAGCTAGATATTTTCCGCTACTACTCTCTTGATTGTACTAAGTGAAGGGACGCATACTCTTTTGGACATACAAATGATTAAAAGTACTCCAAATAAAGGTTAACTTACCCCAAGGCCAAGAAAGAAACCTCGCTCTGTCTTGTTTTCTGCGTCGGTACTACAAACAATGCACCTGTACTCGTATGGACTCTTAATGGTCTGCAACTTTTTTAAATCGAGTGGCTCAGCAATGTGGCTGAAATGGCCAACGTCTTCACCCTAGTAAAAATGCGGCATAGGTGTTACTATGATAGAGAAGTAAGTCTTACAAACGATTTTAAGAAGTAGAACTAACCTTGGTAAGCTCTCTGAATTTTGACATTGGGTCAGGTCGACTTGGGGCTGCTCGCACTTTATCTGGAATCTTAAAAAAAATGTGTTTTGTGGTAAACTGATTTACTGAATGAAGCTATTTTTACGAATAAATGTAATACCTCCCACAACTTTAAGCTTTCACGGCGAAGGTCACTTTGTCGTTCTTCATATAAATCTCTGAAAGGAAATAGTTAGAAGAAGAAAATTGTAGACTCTTATTGTGAGATAATTTTATAAAAAGCACTTTCGTTGAGTGTAGTCTCACTAAAAACTGTAAAAATGTTGTGTTCGTTCGTTTTTTCGGAAGTTAGAAAGCAAAATATTGGTCATTTTCGATCAGCGGTAGCGATCGAACCATTTCACTGGACGCCGCCATCTTGGATGCATTGATAAGGCCATGCAAAGTTAAAAAAATGGTTCTCAGGCACACACAGTTAAAAAATCGATGAGGCTTTTTTTGTTTTTTGGTAATTTTTATGCATTTTGAGGTAGCCTAAAAGAAAAAAAAACTTTTTGCGCTCTGAAGTTAGTTTTCATTGAAATTTGACTTTTATTAAGCCTAAAGCATACAAGTATTGTGTCTACTTTTTTTTTTAGTTTCATTTTGCCACGGGTTGCCTTTGTGTTTTGTAGCTTAACCCTTTAAGGACTGCGTGCGAGCTAAGAACTTATAACAGACTTGTAGAAAAAAATTGCAGCTTCTCATCCAGTTGAGGTAAGGGAATGAAACCTGTGTCATTTTTATCCCTAATGGTCTGGCTTTCATATCCCAGTTAAAATTTTATTGTAATTGACTGGAAGAGTTTTCGATATGACTTGTAGAAGAGCTGTAAACAATAATTATGCAGCGGGCACATTCGAGCGCACCCGTCCTTAAACGGTTAAGGCTTATTTTCAAAACAAACATTGCAGGTTACATAAATGCCTTTTAGCATTTGCACCTTTCTCGAGGCTATCAGTGGTAGGGCACTTCAAGCTTACTGTACATAAACAATGATAAATTTGTTTTTACGAACACTTTCTTATCCCTTTAAGCAGTATAAACGTATTGTACATATACGTCTGCTACGTTGTGGCCCAAATGGAGTAACGACGTATATATACGTCGTAGCTTTTAAGGGGAAGTGCGGGTCCAAAAATGCAATTTTCGGCCAAAATATCGACATGAGAAAAGCTGAAATTCACTACCTACGTTGTGCATCGATTTCTGTAAATAAAATGTTGTTACCGATGTCTATAATTTTATAAAAAGCACTTTCGTTGAGTGTAGTCTCACTAAAAACTGTAAAAATGTTGTGTTCATTCGTTTTTTCGGAAGTTAGAAAGCAAAAAATTGGTCATTTTCGATCAGCGGTAGCGATCGAACCATTTCGCTGTACGCCGCCATCTTGGACGCATTGAAAAGCTGGAATTCCTCTATCTCCAGGCCTCTCAACATATTTTCTCGATGGCCATTTGGCATTCGCCAATCAGACGGAATATAAGAAGCTGTTTCTGGCTGTCTCAAGCTACCTTTCCAAAGCAGTTGGCACCACGTGACTGATTGGCGTGCGCTCATTGGCTGATGAGCGATTTTACAATGGTTGCCATGGCGCGCTTCGGATTTCACGTGAGCCAAGATGCGTGAGCGTTTGCATTCAGTTCGTCGTTGAAAATTACGAAAAAGATGAAGTTTCACTGCATTAAAAAATTAAATCAGCAGCTACGATGCACAACTAAAACTGAAAAGGAACCTATAAACCTTAACACTATCGCTTATCAGGTGGGAACAACGTTTTGTAGCCTAACTAACGCCGACTCTTGGACGCGTTTCAATTTTTAGTTCATTACCGGCCGTAATTTTATGAAATGGTTCTCCAAAACTAGGCCTATTGAAGCCATTTATCCGATTTTTTTCTGTGTACCTTAATGAATACATGTTGCGTGCACGTAGCAAGTTTTAGAACATCGTGTCCAATACTTTTCGCAAAAATAAATATTTCGTTACTGCCTCATTCAGAGCAAAAAACAAACCAAAGAAACCAAACAAAAAAAAAAAATGACGCGGGGCTTTATAGGCGGTGCCTGAGAACCATTTTTTCTACTTTGCATGGCCTAATTGAAATAATTTTTTCTAACGCCGAAAGGCTCATTTTGGTAAAAGTGTACCCCGATTTTTTTTTGGGCCAAATGTCAATGTAACTATAATACTAACATATGCAGCAACTTATTTCTAAAACTATACTGGGTGACTTATTTAGTCCATAGCCAAAGTATATTTTGCTACAGCAAGAGTGGTAGATGTCCACATTTGTCAGGATGGTAACCTACACCCCCTCCTATTTAGTTTTGAAGTATTTTAGGTAACAGTCTCCTAGAATACGGTACTGGTGTTTGTTTGGACAGTGTACAGAACTACAAACCATTGCCAAAGTTAAAAATAGAAAAGAATTTGGAGCAAAATAGAGTTTTAAGAATCAATGCTAGTGATATAAATAGCAATACATCACAGCATGCAGGCAAGTTGGCACGTCGATAAAAACATACCCAGGGCTTCTTTGACTGAAAGTAATATAGACCAGTTTATAATGAAAGCTTTGATTGCATACAAGTCTGGCAATCTCAGTGAAAACAACGCTCGTCATATTACTGTGAAAGTTCGTCAAATTAGAGTCACAATTCCGAGAATTATGGAGAATATTACCGCTAAACTTCGCGGAGACTGCGATGCCGTATATATAGGAGAGACAAGGAAAGGAGTCAGGACGAGAATGGGGCAACACATGGCCAATGTAAGAAACGGGAAGGAAGACAACAGTATCGCAGATCACTGCATGGAGTCTAAGCATAGTATTGGATGGGAGAAAGCTGAGACGCTGGTGACTTCAAATTCTAAGTATGACAGGCATCTGAGATGCTTAGAATCGGTAGCCATACGATTGCATGAAATTGACGGTGCGTCATTGATGAACATTCAAGGGCCTAAAACTACAGCTTGGCCGACAGTGGAAGCTTGACGAGCTAGTGAACGCGCTGCCCACGAAATACGGGAGGCTGCGAGGAGCGGAAGTTACGAATTCGTAGCAGACGATGTTGGCGGTTAGGAATTCGTAGCAGACGATGTAGGTGTAAGGAGGCCGATACTTTGTCAAAAGTGCCTGAGGAAGATGGCAGTTTGCCATTGAAAATTCGCAAGACATTAAAAGTGTCTTCGTTGTGAAGTTTAGCGGTAATATTCTCCATAATTCTCGGAATTGTGACTCTAGTCTGGCAATCCTGCTTAAATTTCATTCTGTTTACAATTTTGACAGTGGCTTACGGTTTGCAGGGTTCACACCACTTTGGCCAAATGGATTTTCAAGGACCTTGTGAGTAGTGAAAGTATGAAAAAAGACTAAGAAAGCACTAAGAAATCACAAAGCATGAAAAAAGAACTAAGAAGGGCCATGGAAAAAAGTTTGGTACTCGGGCACTTTTCTCTTCAAAAGGGACAAGCTCATCAGGTCCTTTTTTTTCCACCAATATATTTCTATGTATTTCCTCCACAGCCTTAATCAACTTGCTTAGACATGACAGCACAATGTGGTAAAATAAGGAATTTTAATTTCAAATTTTGCAGGACTTGTAGGGTGTTACTAATGCCAAAGTGTAAAAAAAGACTGGCACTGGCACTAAGCACTGGCACAAACACTGGGCATCGTACAACTTTAAATTCTTTATCAGCACTTTAGAATAGAGTGACGACTGGGAAAGGAGGTCGCACACACCGACACATTCAAATAGGGCACACCCACTCAGTCAGAGTTTACTGCTGGCACTGGCAAAAGACTTATGAATCATTTGGTAAAGCAAAATTTTTTAAGCAGCCAGCCAACAGAATAGAAAAAAAACAACTTTGCATCCAAAACCCACAAAGTAACATGCTAGGTGCAGTTATCAATTGTACCTGAATTAGAATTTTACATGGGTGACACTACTGGTGACCATTGACATTGTTGGATATCACGGATGGGTGAGTAGTTTATTTATTTATACATTTTGGTTTAATTGTTGCCTGCTTAGTATAGGCTTCTCTAACAGTAGAAACATATTTACAAAAAGATAATTTTGGTAGCCACTTACACATTTTGACAAAATGCTTTTATTTTCGATAAATGAAGAGCCTGAATTACTGCTAGACTAGAAAAAAGAAAAAGACAGAACAATATTACTTTCATCACATTAAAAACACAAGTTTTGAGACAAAATGCACAAACATTAACTTACTTTTCATTGGAGTTAACAATGTATTCATAAAACTTTTTATCGTTTGTTATCACATTCATGGGAACTACCTCGACGACGTCTACAGCAGAGGACTGTTTGAGTTGTTGCAAGCGACAGTTCACTTCAAACATGTAGTCGTGGATGTCTCGAACATTCTCACGCCGCCACTTGCAAACAAGGTATCTGAAAAAAATGTTCTAAAACTTAACAGATTGTAAACTTTTTAAACTGTAACCGATGCCAAGCCAATTTATTTCAAAACGACTTGCATGCTAAGCTGAGCTACAAAGTATTGCGCTGATTTCGCCTGTTATAGCTTTAAAGTATGTATAAACCAGTGAATTTGTTTCTGGCAGGTTCATCACTAACGATTCCATTCATGGATAGTCTGGCAGGTTGTCATGAAATCAAAATCAATCTCACAACTACAACATGTCCTACTGTCCGTGTGTTGGACTGGACCTATCGGCTACGCTACAACACTCTAAAAGACTCATTATAATAATATTTCATTATAATATTTAGGATTGATGATCAAACTTAGTCTCATACCCTGTGTAAACTGAAGCTAGCACTGCTCCAAAAATTCCTGTCAGTGTAAAGGCATTTGGCCAAAATTCCAGATTGGTTAGGATACCCGGCACCAAAGATCAAAAACTCGGGAAACATTTTTTTTTCACTTAGCGCTCAGTAGCGCTATTAGGCCTATTTCTAAAGCCTTCAACTTTAACTTGTGTAACTCCAGGAAAATGGTTCAAAACGATCCCTGTTTTCAATGCTTAATAGCCACGAACTCTGTCTCCAACTCTGCGAAAACAGAACTTTCCGGCACGCGCGCAGCGACGACCAACGACGCCCGGTTAAGGACGCCGCAGCTAAAATCCATCTCCAACAATTAATTACAGCCAGTTGAAAAATGCTCCAAACTGAGCGCACCACACGTAACTCAAGATCGCCATTTTCCAAAGAACCAAACTTGTAAATTTGTAATTATTTATATTTTTCTCAGGATAAAGCCGACTAGCTTAGTGTTGTTTTAGGAGGACCTGCACTCTTAAGTTTTTATTTTGAACTATAATACTGGTTTTGGTTTGTTATGAAAACTTCGATTGCACTTTTGTCATTATTTGCGGCTGCAATAATGTTGTAAACTAAAATGCGTTTTAGCATCTACACACAAGCTGCTTCATTTAATCTTTTGCTTAGTGCTTTTTAGAAAGCAATTTATTAACGTAACTTCTTCCCATGAACTCTACCTTGTCCAAAACGGCATTTTTCTTACTATAATATTTTACCGGACATTTTCTCCAAAAAGTGTTATCTTGTTTTTATTTCAGAGCTCCGACCATAGCTACCTCATCCAAATGTATATAAAGCCTTTATCTACTATTAATCTTGCAATTGATCAGAAACCATCCTTCTATTAAACTTGAATAATGTATTTAATAGCAAACTCCG